>JAVKPL010014520.1:0-86682 GCA_032173675.1 Gastrolobium villosum
TTGCACATACAACCAATGTGGGACTATTGTTCATCCAACCAATATGGGACCAGATATTTCAACAGAATGAATGATAATATGATTGTACTCACCAATGGCTTACAAGTTCATGATAACCAGAATCATGGGAGAGAACATGAGCTTTAGCAAGCCTCCAAAGCCAGAGATTGGTTGCATGAGAAGCAGGGGTGAAGACTTGCTTCCACTGGGGTTTGCCATCCATAGTTGGTCTAGTGAGCTCAATAGCTATTGGCTTCAATATGCCTTGTGTGGTTAGGAAGAATAGTGTCCGTGATCCATATAGTGTGGTTCCCTTAATCTCTCTCACTTTGCTTACATATGGTAGGAACAAATCATGGTAGTCTAACATGAACAACTTCTTCTCTTTAATGGCCTGCATGTATTCAAATTAAGCCAATTTTTAAGCAAAATTCGTTCTAAATTTGGTATAGTCATTGATGCTTTGGTACCTCCTCAACTGTGTCATAACCAATTATCTGCGGCTGGATGACTTCTCTGGTGAAAGCTGATTCTGGTGGACCATATATTTGGGGTTCTAGATTACTTCTCAAAGGCCATTCCTACATAATGAATATACCAAGAAGAAAACATTGAATGTTTCTTGAGCATAGATGACATTGTGAAAGTAGTAAACAAAATATTTGTAGCAACTCTTACCTTGACCAATTGGATGCTGTACGGGTTGACACCTGCCAAAGTCTCCCTAGCAAATTCCTCATCTGATAACCAAAAGAATTTGTCCCCTGCAATACCAAAAAAATCATAATCATTTAAAGAGAATTTGCATTGTCTGGTATCTCCTAGATTTAGGGTCACTATATTAACCCGAGTTCCCTCTAAAGGTGACAGATACAATCTTTGATTCCCCTTCCGTCATAGATATAAAACAATTCTAGAGTTTCCATCTTACATCTTAAAGTTCATCATTCAAAAGATATTAGAGTTTCTATAACTAAGCCATTATTAGGAACCATCCTTTTTACCCATATTCTATAGGGCGCAGTGGTAACGATAGAAAGAACAGGATATGATAGACTACTTTATCGTATCCTCTTTGTCCATTGTTTAGAGAGCTAATGTGATATGATAAACTTATCTCTTTTTGGCTCATCTTATCCCAACCCGCAACATACCAAGCTATCTAAGTGAGGACTTAGGTTACAATTGGCTATGATAAGAAAATAAATATCACAGGTATCTTATTGCAAATGTAACTCTATGCTCTTCTCGTATGAACTTCATTAGAAATGTAAAAGTCAACCCTAACCAAGGTCACTCCGCCACTAGTCGACCACCACTATCACAAGGTAGCCACCCCCACCCACAAACACAAAACATTAACCACTAACATTGACAATTAGTTAAGACTTCCTTTTAAAAAATTATTTTGGGGAAGATATATATATATATATATATATATATATATATATATATATATATATATATATATATATATAGATGTTTTCTTAAGTTAATTTGAGGGTGAGCCTTGAAGCAATGGTAAGGTTGCTCCTTATTATCAGAAGATCATGAGTTCAATTTTGAAAAATTATGATAGGTTTATCCTCCCAAGTTGGGGAATCTTGCGCACCGGGATCTACCCATCATTTTTGTAAGATCATTTATATATTTTAATTAATATAATTTATTTAAAATTATGACTTCTAAATTTTTTTGAGTAAGTTAAAATAAGAATGGTTGTATAAATAAGTCAAAAGAAAAAATAATTTTAAAAATATATTAAATTATGTTATAAAAGGATAATTTTGATTAATTATACATATTAAATTATTTGATTCTGATAAAAGTATTCTATTAGACTGCTTTTCAATTATGAATCAAATATGGAATAGGATATATGAGCTTTTCATAGATATATTCTTTCCTATTTTAATTTCATTCTCTTATCGAATCTGTTCTTATCATATCATATCCACCAACTGAACTCTTTAAAATCAAATGTTAGCCCAACAGTGGCCTTTGTGTTGTCGATATTTTATGTCCAAAGGACTACTATAGTGTGAGAAGGGTTTTAACAGATTAAAAATGAATGTTAAGCCTTAACATAAGTTTATAACCTTTCAGGAAAAATAGTCCTTGACATTACTAATTTTAAGATTTATTGGCCCAAAAAATAATTATCTTTTCTCAGCATGCAATTATTTGTTATTGGTAGTGTGCATTTAGATGAGAATGATAGGCCCAAGCAAAAGAGGATGGCTGGAGCACCATCATGGGCCAAGGATTTCATCAGCAAGAGCTAAGGCTGGTATTATAAAAGGGCCCAAGGGTGAATATGTAATAGCTAGTGTTAAGTGTTAATGTGTCTGTTAGTGGTGAGTGTTGGGTTGTTAGCTTACGTGTAAGTTGTTGAGTTTGTTAGGGGAGGCGTGGCTGGAGTGAGTTTGTTAGTCAGTGACGTGGCTGTATTGTGTGGGGATTTAAACAACACAATTAGAAAGGTTATGATTCATTCAGAAATATATGAAAACTCAGTTTCTTTTTCTCTCTGTTTCTCTCTGATTCGGTTGGGTTCCATAGTTAGGGTCCGCGTCCCTTTCATTGGTGCTTTCATTGTTTCTCAAGCTTGTCAAGATGCGTGTTCAGGATTTGGCGGAGGAATTCAACGCGTTTCAAGTCCGTATTGACCGGAGTTTCGAAGATTTGCAAACTCGCTTCGAACAACGTTTCCTTGACCATCAGAATCAGTTCACAAGCTTCAACACTCAACTGCAGCAGATCCATGCCGTGATTGTGGGTAATACTGCTACTCATGCCGACACGGGTCCCTTCCATGGTACGCAGTCTTCGTCTCACTCTGATACGATGGGCGTTCACCATAATCGTTTAGATCCGAATGATCCGCGAATGTTAATGAAGTCTATTCGCATGGAACTTCCGATTTTCAACGGTACGGATCCAAATAGTTGGATTTTTCGTACTGAGATGTATTTTGGGTTGCAGCAAGTACCTGATAATCTCAAGGTTCGCTTGGCGGGTATGAAGATGGAAGGGTTAGCAGGCCCCTGGTTCCAGTGGCTGTTCAATGGGGGTTCTCTCAAGTCTTGGGAGGAATTGAAGATGGCGGTTCGACATAGATTTGGTGGTACAGCTTATCAGGATTTACGGGGCGTACTCTCAAAGTTGATGCAAGATGGAACACTCAGTGACTATATCAGAAATTTTGAAGCCTTGATTAACCAGGTTACTGATTTTTCTGACGAGGTATTGATGTGTTTTTTTGTCTCTGGCTTACTTCCTGACCTACGGAGAGCTATTCAACTACATACCCCCACATCACTCCATCAAGCCATGCAATTGGCTATCACCTATGATGCTCATTTTGTGGAGTTGCGTTCATCTTTTTATGCTCCAAACACCAATGTTTGGACAACTGTCCTATTTGAGTCTCCAGATTCCGAATGGAGGCATCTTGATTTTTGTGATAAGCCCTGGTTTCCTTCATGAAAGCACTTGTACTTTCCATGTGATCATTTGTAGTCTTAGAAAGCTGTAGCATGGCTTTCTCTAAATCAGATGGCTCTTTTTGTTATACGTGTGATGAGAAGTGGACTTCTCGGCATAGGTGCAAGGGTAAGCTCTTATTGATGTTGGGTGCTTCGGAGGAGGTACCAGGCGAAGGGGATGAGCAGATTGTATGGCAGCCACCTTTGGTCATAGAGGAATCTCCAGCAAATAATGAGGCTGCATTGCATTCCTTGGAAGGTGATAGTAATCCTAGAGCAATCTAGTTTCAGGTGGAGTTCAAGGGAAGGTTAGTTTCTATTCTTGTTGATTCCGGAAGCTCCCATAATTTCATTCAAAAACATCTGGTGAATTTGGTTGGACTATCTACTGTCCGAGTTCCTAAAATGCGAGTATTCTTGGGAAATGGAGAATTCCTAACTTGTGATAGGAAATGTTTGGGGGTACCACTGAATATTCAGGGATTTTCTTTTTCAGTGGACTTGTGGGTGATTGAATTGAATAAACTGGGGGTTATCCTTGGCATAACTTGGTTGAGTAAATTGGGAAGAGTTCTACATGATTATGCAGACATGTCCATGGAGTTTATGACAAACACTGGCAGGGTAGTTCTACAAGGAGAAGGTTTTGGCAGGGCAAGGGGTCATACTGAATCGAATTGCTTGCATATGGATGGGAATCAAGTACAGGATGTGCTTCCTGAATTACTGGAATTGCAATCAAAAGTTCCAGAGACTATATGGGATCTTTTGTTGCAGTTCCAATCAGTCTTTCAAGTACCAAAGGGGCTACCACCTCCTAGAAACTATGATCATGCCATCCATCTATCTGAAGGAGCCAAACCAATCAATGTTCGGCCATATAGGTATGCCCATCATCAAAAAGAAGAGATTGAAAAACAGGTCTCTAATTTGTTGGCTTTGGGTTTCATCAAGGAAAGTAAGAGTCCATTTTCCTCCCCTGTATTGTTGGTGAAGAAGCATGATAATACTTGGAGGATGTGTATCGATTATAGGGCCCTGAATAGCATCACAATTAGGGACCGGTTCCCAATACCTACCATAGATGAGCTGTTAGATGAACTTGAGGGAGTACAATTTTTTTCTAAACTTGATCTGCGGAGTGGTTACCATCAAATCTTATTGGTGCCTCACGATACTCCTAAAACTGCTTTTCGAACTCATGAAGGGCACTATGAGTTTTTAGTAATGCCTTTTGGCTTAACTAATGCTCCCTCCACCTTCCAAGCTGCCATGAACAACATGTTTAAGCCTTTCCTTCGAAAGTTCATTATTGTTTTCTTTGATGATATACTAATATATAGTGAATCGATGGGAGATCATCATAAGCATCTTGCTATTGCCCTGAACTGTTTGCAGGATAATCAGTTTAAATTGAAGCTGTGTAAGTGTAGTTTTGTAATGATAGAAATCGACTACCTTGGTCACCTGGTGTCTAGAGAGGGAGTGAAGGTGGACCCAAACAAAATTTCTGCCATGTTACAGTGGCCTCATCCGAAGACTGTTAAGCAGTTAAGGGGGTTTATTGGACTTACTGGATATTATAGGAGATTTGTTCGGCAGTATGCTTCCTTAGCTGCTCCTTTGACCGATATGTTGAGGGAAAACTCCTTTACATGGAGTGCTGCAGCTGAGACAGCATTTGGGGAGTTAAAAAGAGCTATGTCTACAACACCAATATTAGTCTTGCCTGATTTTTCTAAACCCTTCATCGTGGAGACAGATGCTTCTTCGGTTGGTATAGGAGCAGTGCTACAACAGAACAATCATCCTATTGCTTATTTCAGTAAGAAGTTGGGTCCTAGAATGAAGGTTGCTTCTACTTATGTTCGG
The DNA here is from genome assembly GCA_032173675.1 of Gastrolobium villosum. NCBI lineage: Eukaryota > Viridiplantae > Streptophyta > Magnoliopsida > Fabales > Fabaceae > Gastrolobium > Gastrolobium villosum. Next base: position 5,361 of record JAVKPL010014520.1, read on the forward strand.
GAGTTGTTTGCGGTGACAGAGGCAGTCAAGAAATGGAGGCATTACTTGTTGGGGTCAAAATTTATTATTCGTACAGATCATCGAAGCTTGAAGGAGTTGTTATCCCAAACTGTACAAACTGTAGAGCAACAAAAATATGCTTGTAAGTTGATGGGGTATGACTTCTCAATCGAATATAAGCCAGGTTCTGCTAACATAGTAGCTGACTCTTTATCCAGGTGCCATGAGGAGGAGCAAACTGGTACAATTTTCTCTTTAATTTCTGCACCTACATTCCAATTGATTGATGAGATTAAGGCTGAAAATCAATCCGACCCTGACTTGCTCAGAATCCGTTCTAAGTTGAATGCTAATGAGTTGCTGGAAACTGATGTGATGGAAAGGGATGGTATATTATACCATAGGAATCGTTTCTTATTGGGGCCTAATTCTGTCCTAAGGAAGAGGGTCATACAGGAAGCACATTCTACTCCATTGGGAGGGCATGCAGGTATCACAAGAACCCTTCTGAGATTATCTGCCTCTTTTTACTGGTTTGGTATAAGAAAAGATGTTACTGAGTTTGTCAAACAATGTACTACTTGCCAAGTGATTAAAACAGTCACTGCTCCACCTATGGGGCTGCTACAGCCTTTACCAATACCGGAGGGGGTCTTTGAAGATTTATGCATGGATTTTATTACTGGATTACCTATCTCTAAGGGATACAATGTTATTCTAGTAGTTGTGGATAGATTAACAAAGTATGCTCATTTTGGAGCATTAACCAATCCCTATACTGCAGCAAGGGTGGCAGTATTATTTTGTGATATGATAGTCAAGTTGCATGGTTTTCCTAGAACTATAGTATCAGATCGTGACTCGGTTTTTTTGAGCAAATTCTGGACCCATATGTTTAAATGTAGTGGGACTACTCTTCGAACAAGTACAGCATACCATCCCCAATCTGATGGACAGTCAGAAGTGACCAATCGGTATTTGGAGCAATACATAAGAGCATTCTGTCATGATGAGAACCATAGGTGGGCTGAGTTCTTAGGTTGGGCAGAATATCACTACAATACTGCTCACCACTCTTCCATTGGGATGACTCCATTCCAAGCCTTGTATGGCAAGGTCCCATTGATGATTCCTCCTTATCTCCAAGGTTCTGTAAGAGTGGAAGCCGTGGATGTCACACTAACTCATAGAGATGAACTTTTGCATCGGTTAAAGGATCACTTGAAAAATTCACAGAACAGAATGAAGATTCAAGCAGACAAGCATAGGAGGGATGCTTCATTTTCGGTGGGAGATATGGTATTAGTGAAGCTGCAACCTTATAGGCAGATCACTGTAGCTCACAGAAAGAATCAGAAGCTTGCCAAAAGGTATTTTGGTCCTTTTCCCATCACCCGAGTATTGAGTCCTGTAGCATACCAAGTTGAGCTACCTGCAGGATGTCGAATTCATCCTTCCTTCCACATATCAGTTTTGAAGTTGTTTCGTGGGAATGCAGCAGCTGTTGCCTTACCCTTGCCAGAAGAAAGTAAGGAGAACCTTCCTATCCAATATCCCTTGACAGCCTTGATGTCCCGAACAGTTCCAGACTTAGAGGGAACTCAAAGGCAGTGGTTAATTCAGTGGTCAAATTCCCTTCCAGAAGATGCTACATGGGAGAATGAATCTGATTTGCAATTGCATTATCCTGATTTTAGTCTACCACATATGAACCTTGAGGACAAGGTTCTCTTTGAAGGTAGGGGCATTGATAGGCCCAAGCAAAAGAGGATGGCTGGAGCACCATCATGGGCCAAGGATTTCATCAGCAAGAGCTAAGGCTGGTATTATAAAAGGGCCCAAGGGTGAATATGTAATAGCTAGTGTTAAGTGTTAATGTGTCTGTTAGTGGTGAGTGTTGGGTTGTTAGCTTACGTGTAAGTTGTTGAGTTTGTTAGGGGAGGCGTGGCTGGAGTGAGTTTGTTAGTCAGTGACGTGGCTGTATTGTGTGGGGATTTAAACAACACAATTAGAAAGGTTATGATTCATTCAGAAATATATGAAAACTCAGTTTCTTTTTCTCTCTGTTTCTCTCTGATTCGGTTGGGTTCCATAGTTAGGGTCCGCGTCCCTTTCAGAGAACTTTGTACACAATTTAGGATTCGAACCTAGAACATAAGGGAAAAATAATAAAATGCAAGCTATCGACTAAGGCACATTACTTTACTAGTTATCAAATTATTTATATTTATATTTATATATTGAGTGAGGATATCAAAAATTCTTATTACTAACTTACTACCTATCATATCACAAAGAGAATGTTAAAAAGTTTTTGAAGAGAGAGAAAATATTAATCTAATGGTGATTAGATAAGTATTAAGTTGGTAGTGGAAAATTTTGATAGTGAGAATATCACTCCTCATATATATTTATTACATATATTCATATAAATTATTAACTGGTTCAATCAGCAACTCACTAATTCAACCAATGACTTATTGACATATTACTGATTACACAACCAAGTCAACGACCGACCATTGCCTTGTAAAGTTTATTGGACTCAAATAAGTTATAAAGCAAGTAATGCAATAAGCAGTTCGGGTAGTATCAAATTTAATCACATAAGCACTTTTCATACAGTTATGAATGTACTTACTTTTAACTGCTTCAGGGGTATCAAAGCGCAAAAGGTTCTGGCTATCAGTAGCAGCCTTGATCAACTTGGGAATGATTCTTTGGAGCAATGTTAACCCAGAGGCTTTAAGAGGTGGTAAATGAAATCCTTCTTTGTAGAGCGTGTCTATGTCTTCGAAGCTTACAAATCCAAGATTTTGGTCACCGAGAATTGCATCTAATGATTCTAAAATTGCATCAAGTCCTGAGGACACTGTGGTCGTTGTAAACTGTGTCTGCTTTATCTCACCAAAAGCCTCGTCACGTGGAACATAAAAGCTGGAACTTCTCGTTTCAGATGATGGGTCTGTATAACAAAAAAATAAAATAAAACATAATAAAAAGAAAATTGTAAACTTATGTTCAAAACTTTAATCTATTCTGTTATAAAAAAAAAAAAAACTTTAATCTATTTCACCATAAATAATACTAAAAAAAGTGAAAATAGCATTTGATTAAAACTACTAATTAGTTAGTTTGAGATAAAAAAAATTTATTATTGATCCATATAACGGATCCCACAGGTTCTAGAAATTTAGCGCCAATGCAACCCTGATTCAAAATCCGAATCACCATATAATAAGACTTATCCATCATAGAATTCGTGTACTATATACCTAATCATTATCACCCTTAGAAAGATCCTATCCATAAGTATAGGGTTACACATTATAGGTACACACTTTTGAAATCCTACACTCTCATTATCAATTTGCACACCCCCACCCCCAACTTCTTTGGCTTCAAGCATCTTGCATAGTGCATTAGTGATTCTCCTCTATAGATATTTCCTATCACTAGATCCTACATTAAATGCGATCAGTTTCGAATAGAACAAATCCCATCTTAGTTGAAGACTGAAAGTTTTTAAGGAAAAAGAGTTATTTTGTAGCTAGCTTAAAGAACAAAATAATTATAAAAAGAAATTCAATGAATATAAATTATATCATAATTTTTCTAATATGTTGTCCTTTATTTTCAATCATTCATTTAATTTTATAGTGTTAAACAAATTGAGAAACACATCGATGTTTTTTACTCCGATCTTTTTGCATTAATAGATTCTACTTTGGTTTTACAAGTTGGAACTTATGATCTCGTATAGATTAGCCAAACCTCTAACAACCAACGTATTTCTATTATTAGCTTACAAGCACTACAAACTTAAATTGAACACAAACACCTCTTTAATATTTTTTTTTTATATTAAATATTATCATATATAATAACATTGGTTGTAGTTTAGCATGTACACTCAGCGGTATACCATTGTAGATATAGTAGTTTTTTCCCAAAAAAAAAAAAAAACTACATCTACAAAGATATACCGCTGAGCACTGGATGACTCACTTTGCGGTCATAAAAGTTTTGACTTTTTTTTCTTGGTTGCAGATCCTTATTTGTCTCTTTGTTCAATATATATATATATATATATATATATATATATATATATATATATATATATATATATATATTAGGAGTAAATACCCTTTTAAGTCCGTAACAAAAATATGGTCCCCATTTTAATCCCTTACAAAACAAAATTAGTCTCGAGGTCCCTAAAAAATTTAAAGTGGATCAATTTAGTTAAAATTGTGGTCTTTAAAATGGGTCCACTTTGAATTTCATAGGGACCAGGTGGCTAATTTTTTTTATAATGGACTAAAGTGGGAACCGAATTTTTTGTTAGGGACCAAAAATGATATTTATTCTTATATTAGTTAGCAACGTAGCAACATACAAAGATGATTAAAATAACGTATCAACGCAAATTGATTAGAGAGAAAACTTATTCTTCCTCCCCTATCACGTACTCATTCACATGCTCTCTTCATCCTTTGTTTCCTTTTTCATTTTTATAAAAAAGAGAGGATTGATTGCAGGTCTGACATTCTCAAATAAGTTAATATCTAAAGACGAAATATTCACTGTATTTTGGAGGATTGGTAAGATTTAGGGGGATAATTGGTAAAACTATTGTCTGGAGCTTGTTATGAAAATAACTAGATTATAAGCGGCGTTCAAACGTTGATTTAAACTTTCTTTAAAAAAAACCGCCACTAAAATATGCGAACATAAATTTTTCTCGAGATACGGCACTGCCGCCTCCGAGTGTACATGCTGAACTACGACTAATGTTATTATATATGATAATATTAAATTTATATATTATGGACAACTAAAAATAGTTAGATGAAGAAATGACCTGTTTCAGAGTGCTTTCGACCAGTACGACACCGTCTTGGATATGGATGATGTTTGGTGCCACCAAGAACAGGTCTTTTGAGGTCAATATTGGTATCAGGATCCCCAAGATCGTTGTACAGATCATAGTCATATATTCTGTCAGAGCTCTTGCGCTCTCCTTCTCCATTCCCTCTCAGCAAGACCAGCTCTTCTTCTCTCAGCCTTCTTAATCCACTTGGTGTTTGTGATGGCAAGTACGACTGTTCCAGGCATAGGTTAGTTAACCACAAGAACACTATCCGGTCAATGATTATAAAAACAAAATGAATAAACTCATACTAAATTTGTTGATGTGAAAGAGACAAACAAGTATATAACGAAGGATATTGTTTACTTCGGAGGTGAAGAATGTGAAGAAATCAAAAGAAAATGATTCATTGTTAAAAGAATAAAAAAATGTTTTCTCTATTGTTGTAATGTTTGGTTGCAGAATTTTGCATTTGATATTGAAATTTTTATCATTTTCCTGTACGTATAAAGAAAGAAAAAGAAATATTGCATGCATGTGAAAAAAAAAGCTATGCGAGAAACATGCACCAACACATTGTATGATACCAATTTTTTTTTAATTTTTTTTTTTGAATTTCATCTTCTCTTTTTTTGGTAAATCACGTAATTTTATCTTTATCACTTAGTATTTTCACAAATTGAAAGGTTAATTTATTTAAATACAATTATATTTTTCTAAAATTAAAGATATTTAATAACTTTCTTAATCATTGTGCAAAATATCGAATGGTTTTGAAATGAATAGGTAAATTAATTAAGGGGTTTACATTTGTCATTTAACATGACACAATAAACTTTCCTACACACACGCCATTTTGTGGGACCCACACTTTTTAAAGAAAAAAGAAAAAAAAAAGAAATTACGGCACGCAAAACGAATCTCTATAACATTACACAATCATTTTTCCTACAACATAACTCTTATAAAACTCATTAATTAAATTACCAAAAAAAAATAAAAAGTAACTTAAAATGGCATATTATGATTCAGACCTTATCAGTAAAGAAGACTCTCTTTATAGGACAATCATGCTTGGGCTGAATCCATGAATCACAAGTAAGGTGCACAGGACCATCAGCGAAGCCATCAAGGACTATACTCTTTAGAAACACCTCCTCGTGGTGCTCATTCTCAACTAAAACAGCACCCACACTCCCGAAGTCTGCTGGTATCTCAAATGTGGTCTCATACAGCTCCTCTTTCTCTTTGCTCTGTGTCTTATGTACATTTCCTTTTATTGTATTTCTCTCTGACTTTGTTTCTTTCATAGAAAACAAAGGTAAGGGGAAAAAGAACACAATACAAAAAATAAATAAAATAAAATAAAATAAAAGCGGGAATTTTAAGATTTTTACCAAGAGATATATATTAAGAAAAACTTGTAGAATTATTCAATGATCAATAATTTAGTTTTAATACAAATGTGAGCATAAAAGTTTTTATCCCTAGCACTCTATCATATATTATGACATTTTTCAAAAAAAGCTTAAGTGTTCATCCCCTCTTCTAAGATATATTTGCAATTTAGTCCTTCAAACCCTCCAAAAAATGATACTAGAGGATTTAACACATGTTCTTACACCCACCTATTCATGCACTAATTGAGCTACCATTTCTTTGCTGTGAATCTTCTAAATATGGTAACCAGTTGTCATTTATTTGCTGTTAATTACATAACATATGTTTAAAATTATATTATATAACTAACACCCAAAGAAATGATTAACATTTCACTTAAACAAGGTTATAATCAAAGCATATTTCCACTGATAGACAAGGTTTATTTTATTGTTAAGCTTAAAAAAGCCTTGTGCTGAAGTGATATGTCAAAATCTTCCCTAAAAATGAGAAAGTGATATTAAAAAATATCAAAATATAATTACGATTGAGTTAAAACATTATAAAAATTCATAGTTGAAAAAATCATGTGATATATTAGAACAAATTTATAATTGTTTACTTATTTATTTATATTTTAACCTTTCAAATCTTAAATTGTATTAAAAAAATTATTATCAAAGATAATTAATTTTACAAAATATAAAAATATATACTTTACTATATATATTAATTTTAAATAGATAAACGTAAACACACACATATATATATATATATATGTATATATATATAAAGGGAATATAATTTCTCATATTGCACGAGATAATTTTATCTTACGCACACATAAAAAGGTGGATGAAATCCACTTGTTTTCTTTATTTCTCTTTTCCTTAGTGGATCTAATCCATTTTTTATATATGCATGAGATAAAATTATCTCATACAACATGATAAACCATAATCCTATTATTAAAACACATCCTAAGCACTATTTTTTATTTATTTATAAAATTATTTGTATTTTGATATTACAATTTTAAGTTTTGAAAAAAATAGTTGGATTAACATTAATTTAATTTGGGTTTTATAATTCTCATTCAACATGAGAATTACAATTTTCCTACACACCCTTAGATGTCCGTGCTGACATAAGTCCTACATATAATCTTTTCTAACACATGGGTCTCACATGCTTTTTTATCTCTACAACATGATATTTCAATTCTCGTTCAACATGAGAATTATAAAACTCATTTAATTATATATAAATTAAATTCTACTCAAAACCAAATCTTCTGCATGAACACAATTCAATCTTAACAATTTAGTGCATATTTATATCAAGTTAATTATTTTATGACAATAATCATTTTAATTATTAATTGCCTTTAATAAATTTCTAGTGCTATGATGACCCAATTGGGGAACAAGGGTCAGGGATTCACATTAGCGGGACAAGGGATGAGAATATCGAAGCAAAGAAATCAAACTTACTTGGATCAAGCTCATCGCTAACAAGCTCCAAAACAAATGTTTTTCCAACCAATTCTTTGATCCCATCAACACTTCCACTAACAAGACTCGTTAGGAGCCCCCCACTACTTTGCTTCACCGTCACAAAGGCCTTAACTTTCTTGCTTTTGGTGTTGGTGTCGTCACTGCCTCCTGCCATCACAGCTTTCATGCACCGAGATACACTGCTTATGTGAGTGAACCTTTTTCTGTCCCTGAGTATTTGGGATAGAGAGTTTATACTGGTTCAAGAACAAACCAATGCTATGGCAATCATGAGTATCGCTCCTACGTATATATAAGGGGAAAGATGCACTTTTAATGATAAACGATTGGTGAATATGTTGATTAGTCATCATCGTGATGTTCTTAATTTCTGCTAACGTCTTCGGATAACCTTTGTGCCACGGTATTGCATTTATTTGGGATATTGGCCTTTTTCTCAATATAATATATAATAGAGTAAACACCATTTTTGGTCCCTGGCAATATTTACGAAATCTTTTTTAGTCCCTGCCAATAAAAAAGGACCAAATTGGTCCCTAAAATGATGAAAAAAAGGACCAAGGAGTACTTATTATAATTGACAGAAGGATTAAAGTGGTCATTTTTTCATAATTTTAGGGACCAATTTGGTCCTTTTTATTGTCAGGGACTAAAAAGGATTTCGTATATATTACCAGGGACCAAAAAAAGTGTTCACTCTATATAATATACCTAAATGTTAGGTAATGTAAATTTTTTTTACTTGAAAAAGTCCTGCACCAAAGTAGCTACTTAGATAGCGACTTTGGGTTGAATGTGCAAGGCTTGACCAGCCACGGAAGACGTGATATGTATCTCGTCTATAATAGTTGAGTATCTCAGTAATTATGGTGCCGTGGCATTTTGAAGAAAAAAATTGCATTCCAAACATTCAAAAGAGGATAGTACCGTGAATTTTGCCATTTATTTTTGTTACCGTAGGGGTCTCTTTATAGTCTATATTGGAAAAAGATCAATCCCGCGGTCTAATCATTTGAAGGAGAGCCATTCAATATTTTGATATTTTTATCAACGACAAACAAGAATGCTTAAACGCAAATAAAGATAAAAGTCTAAAGATTTATTTGAAGTTACTTAGGAGAACGTTCTTCTTACTTGTTAAGGACTCGCGTCTATGTCTACTTACATATGAGATTTTCCCAGAAATAGGGCGGCGCTGCATGTTGCATGAGGAGACCAAAACCGAATTTTTTTGTTAAGAAAATAATTTTACATGTAATTTTATAAAAAATAAAGTAATAATTTGACTTTAAAATCATGTGTTCTTTCTTTTAATTTACTAAAGAAAAGTGTCCTTTCTCTTTTGCACTTGTATGAAGTTACGCATGCATTTGTCATATACTATCACGCAAGCCATTTAATTACAATTTAATCCAGTACAACTTTTTTGAAAGGTCCAAATTATGCACCTGATGAAATAATTTGTCGGTGTATATTTTTCAAATTTAGAAGTTGTTGGGCGGGCCCATTCGAGGAGCTGATGGCCGGGAAACACAGCTATTTATTGGAAATTTTGTTAATACTATGGGAGTACCGAATTTGATACTTTCTTTTATTAAAAAGGGATTTTTTTTTTCATTTTAATTCTTACTTTTTTTTTTATATTTCCCTTTAATTCCAAAAACTTTCCCCTTACGTTATGAATGTAAATACAACTGTTGTGCCCAAAGTTTTCTCCTATTTATGAAGGGTTTTATGTTTATCATGTAACATAATATAACTCACTTTCCTACACACACATTAAAGAGGTGGGGTCTACATATTTTTCTTTCTTTTTCATCATTCCACTTTCTCTCTGCCTTTTGATGTGAGAGTTGGACACAAAGCCTTAAATCATGTAACATGATATTAATAAAGCCCATTTATGAACTAACTGAACAACAACATTAAATAAGTTTAAATCCAAAAAAGTCAAAAAATAAAAGTCTAAAGATTTATTTGAAGTTACGTAGGAGAACGTTTTATTTACTTATTAGGGGGCGTTTGGTAGAGGAGAAAAAAAATTTTACTAGGAAAATATAATTACTAGAAATATGGTGAGAAAGTGAGTTTGGTAGGAAAGTTAAAAACAGTTGTTTGGTAGGCCAAAATATTACTGAAAAAATTGGGTTAAATTTTCTGAATCTATGTTTGATTGAAGGTAAAATATTGATGAGAAAATGAGATGAAGTTACCAAACTAACCATTGACTAAATACAAAAAAGACTCTCTCTCCCTCTAGCTTTCTTTTGACACATTTTTTGAGAAGGGATATTTGTGTCCATTGCTTTTTTTTCTACTTTTTGGTTTGATGGTAATGGTATTTTGAAATTGCAATTTTTTTTTAATTTTACACACAAATTGAGATTGCTATGCAAATAATTCGAAGGATGGACAAATTTTTTAAAACCTCCTACCAAATATGATCAACTAGAAAATCCATCTCAAAACCACGTAGGTGGGTGTGATGGTTCAACATCTCGTCCCTTAAGTAAGTGGTTGGGGGTTTGAACCCCAGCTCTTGTGAATGGAAAACATACCGTAGCCAGCTCTTTACCGTTTCGTGCGCTGACCAGGGGCAAGAGATTAGTCTCATGATTATCAGCTCTGGAGATACTCAAATGTAATCCAAAAAAGAAAAAGAAAATTCATCTCAATTTTCCTAACCATCTTAAAAGAAATCTCCTACCAAACGCCTCCTTAACGACCCATGACCATGTGTTTACATATGAGATTTTCCCATAAATAGGGCCGGCGCTGCGTGTATTTAGGAGACCAAAACCGAATTTTTTGTTAAGAAAATCATTGTACATGTAATTCTATAAAAAAAAAATTAAATTTGACTTTAAAATTATGTGTTCTTTCTCTTAATTTACTAAAGAAAAGTGTCCTTTTTCTTTTGCACTTGTATAAATGTACACTCATGCATTTCTCACATACTGTCACGCAAGCCATTTAATTACAATTTAATCCAGTACAACTTTTTTGAAAGGTCCAAATTATGCAATTTGTTGGTGTATCTTTTTCAAATTTTGTAGTTGTTGGGCTGCTGACACCATGAGCTCGCGATGGAAAGAGACCGTTATTTATGTTTTAAGTGAACAATGATGTTAAATAAATCTAAGGGAAAAGTGTTTATCCTTTTAGATGACATAATTTACATCATTTCACTCTCACAAAGAGGTTAGATCCACATTTTCTTTTTTGTCAACTCTCTCTCCTCCTTTATCTATATCTTCTTCTATCTTAAAATGACACAACTTTACATCCTTTGAAATGACACACAGTTTACCTAAATTTAAATACTATAACTAAACTTAAAATCTTATGGTATTAAGTACATAGACTTTTCCATTTATACAGTACTCATTCAATCCATTAACGAATGAGACACTTCAGTCACTCAGATATCAATTCCTCAACAATAGTCCGACTCTTGCATGCAAGCTGGCTCTTGAAGAAGGTGGGGTCCTAATTGTTAAAATTCTAGTAGATGAATTATTCAAACTAAACAAATTATGGAACCCCCAACAGGTTGCAGGTTTGATAAGTCCAAATAAAATCACGCACCCAAAATGGAACGCACATGTTGGTGTATCTTTTTTAAAATTTTCTAGTCCCACCCCTGAAATGAATATAAGCTAGCTCTCCAAAACCATAGAGAAAGTGGGCTCCATATCGTTGTAATTCAAATAGTTGAACTGTTCAACTAAACAAAATGGAACCGGCAATAGGTTGCAGGTAAAGGGAGAAAAACTAGCATATGGAGAAGATCTATATGAAGGCACTTTCCTATTGTAGGAAATGAATCATCCGATATGGTTTGTGCTCATGATCAACAAACTTTCTCATAGGAGGAAATGAATAATCGGATATGGTTTGTGCTCAGCAACCACTTCTTATTTGGAAAGCTGAACATTTTCAGAAGCGGAAATTTTGTAGCTTAATTAGCAAACGATGTTGATTGTACAGAGATTTATTTTAGAAAAATGCTGTGAACTCCTTCTTTAATTGCAACATGTGACTGATTATTCAGATTGTCTTATTTAAAATAAAAATTATATCTAACTCAGATGCAACTATATTAACAAAGAGTAAAATTATTTGATAAAGAATACTCCTCGAAGAAAAGAACGAAATAGTACTTAAGGGGAAATCACATTTTAAGAGGAATTTTGCACTTTTAAGAATATTCCGTAGATTTTATTATCTGACAAGAAAATAGAGTACTACATGGATATTTTTCATCAATGTTACATGTTAATACAAGATTTTCAGGAAAAAAAGTGAGCTGTCGGGTGGTCAAGAGAACTGGGTATATATTGATTATGGTGCTCTTAGTCACAAAGGTCCTCGGGGAGCTTCCCAGGCGCAATGCAATGATGATGGGGAGGGGTGTTTAGTGGTTATGGACTATGGTGGCTCACTAAATGAACAGAGCTCCTGAAAGTAATAGAACAATGTGTGTGCGTGTCTTAGGGAGTGAGGAGGGTATTTATAGGTGAGGAATATGCGGTTGGAATTTATGAACAATAATCCATTGATTATGAATAAGAAGAGGGTTAATAAAGAAAAGAGAAAAGAGAAGATCAAGAGGTGTGTGGGTATTAACAAGTCCCACATTGGACAAATAGTAGGAAGTGAGAGAGTTTATAAGCTCCCACCTCACTCTCCTAGATTGGTCCTTTGGGTCACTACACATTTTGTGGAGGGGAATGAGCTAGGTGGGCTTTGATCTACCACACGCGCCGCCGTCCATCCATCCGGATTTTATTAAATTATTTTTTAATTTTTTGTCCAAAAAATATATCCGTTACTTCCCTCCAAAATTTCGAACCCAAACGTTTCTACCAGTCGGTTTTTTGGGCAGTTTTTAACCGAACCGGTCTTCCCTTTCGCGAATCGGTCAACGGTTGTGTCTGCCCGCCGAATCGGTCACCGGTTGTACCTGTTCGTCGGAACGGTAACCGGTCGCATCTGATCGCCGTCGTCGGACACGGCGGTTCGCCGCCGGCCACTGTTCATCGTGACCGGTCAGTGTCTATAAATAGACACTGACACCTTCAGAAATTGTACCGATTTTTCCTGCACTGCAATTCTGCCGGAATTTTTCTCCTTCCGGTTTGCATGTCCATTTTCATACTCCGGTGTAGTTTCCTCTGGCATTCTGTTGTGTTCGTTTGGGCTGTTAACTGGTAGTGCCGCCACTCTTCAGACGAAATCCGTTCTATCTTGGGGGACAAGTGTCCATCAACCTTTGGCATTAGTGAGGTGGAAAATTGTCTTAAGGAGACATGTTATGTGGGCTCAAATTTTATTCCTCTTTTGACATATCATTCTGTCTATTTCATTGTCCTGTCCTGTTTCATCTTCTGATTCCAAGTAAGTCTATTTTTAATATTTATAATTACACAGTGATAATTCTGATCATCTACCCCTTATGTTCTTTACATGGGTTCAGACCTCTAGTGATTTAATATCACTCATTGTCTTCAATAACAATCTTAAGACAATTTAGTGTTTTGAACTTGTGATCAGTATATTCTATTTTTATTTTATATACTGTTGTTGTTTTATTTATTGTGTGATTAATCTGTGTGATAAATTAATCTGTGTGATTAATTTCGGATTATGTTTGTGTAACAGAAATGGCTCTAAGTACAAGCAATGCCAATCTTACTGCCTCTGCCCCAATGCATTCTGACAAGCCTGAAAAATTGAATGGGACAAATTTCAAACGTTGGCAACAGATGATGTTGTTCTATTTGACAACTCTGAATCTGGACCGTTTCCTCAAAGAAGATGCTCCTAAACTGAATGAGGGAAAAAATATGATAAGGAAAACGTTGCTGCCATTGATGCTTGGAAGCATTCTGACTTCCTTTGCAGAAACTATATTCTCAAAGCTATGGACAATTCATTATATAATGTGTACTGTACCCTGAAGTCCAGTAAGGAACTTTGGGATAGTCTGGACAAGAAGTATAAAACTGAGGATGCTATCTTGAAGAAATTCATACTTGGCAGATTCTTGGACTTCAAGATGAAAGACTCCAAATCTGTTGTGAGTCAAGATGAGGAACTTCAAGTGATTGTGCATGAAATTCATGCAAAAGGAATGTCTTTTAGTGAGTCATTCCAAGTTGCTGCTTTCATAGAAAAAATTCGAATTCTTGGAGAGACTTCAAGAATTATCTGAAGCATGAGCGCAAGGAATTGTCACTTGAAGATCTGGTTACGAGATTGAGAATAAAATAAGATAATAAGTTGTCTGACAAAAGGAATGGCAATAGTCCTATGATCTCTAAGGCTAATATAGTTGAAGAGGGATCAAAGTCAAAGAAGAGGAAATATTCTGAAGATAGAAATGCTAAGCAAGGAAAGGGAAAAAAGTTCAAAGGCAACTGTTTCAATTGTGGGAATCCTGGCCACCGTGCAAAGGATTGTAAGAAGGAACCAAAGAAAGATCAGAAGAAACCACAAAAATTCAATAAGAAGAAGAAGAGCACTCAAGCCAACATGGTTGACATTACTGATCAGGTTGAAGAATTGAATCTGGCAGCAGTGGTGATGGAGTGCAATCTGATGGGAAACTCTAAGGAATGGTGGGTGGACACTGGTGCCACCACACATGTCTGTTCAAACAAGGGGATGTTCTCCTCCTATACTCCTACTGATAATGATGAGAAACTTTATATAGGTAACTCATCTACTTCAAAAGTTGAAGGTGTGGGAAAATTGGCTTTGAAGATGACATCTGGGAAGATAGTGACACTGAATGATGTGCTCCATGTGCCTGATACTTTCGCAAGGACTTAGTTTATGGATCTCTGTTAAGCAAGAATGGCTTTAAACATGTATTTATTTCTAATAAGTTTGCACTTACTAAGAATGATGTGTATGTAGGAAAGGGCTTAGTGAGGGCCTTTTCAAACTGAATGTGATGACTGTAAACAATTCCAATAATATTAATAATACTACTACTTTTGTTTACTTGCTTGAGTCTTCTAATTTATGGCATAATAGGTTAGGACATGTTAATTTAAAGTCAATTAAGAGTTTAATTCATTTAGATTTATTACCTAAATTTGAATGTTTAAATAACAAGTGCTAAGTATGTGTTGAATCAAAATTTTCAAAATTACCATTTAAATCAGTTGAAAGATCAACCGAGTTGTTAGATTTAATACATATTGATATATGTGACATGAAATCTACACCATCAAGGGGTAATAAGAAATACTTTATTACATTTATTGATGACTGCAGTAGATATGGTTATGTGTATTTACTTAATAGTAAAGATGAAGCTATTGTTGCTTTTAAGCAATATAAAAGTGAAGTTGAGAATCTACTCAACAAGAAAATTAAAATGGTAAGGAGCGATCGTGGGGGAGAATATAATGGGCCTTTCGAGGAATTCTGTATAGAGTCTGGTATTATACACCAAACAACAGCTCCTTATTCACCGCAATCAAATGAGATTTCAAAAAGGAAAAATCAGACATTGAAGGAAATGATGAATGCCATGTTGATTACGTCTGGTTTACCACAGAATTTGTGGGGGGAAGCCATTTTGACGGCTAACTACATTATTAATAGAATGCCTCACAAAAAGATAAAAAAACATATCATATGACATATGGAAAGGAAAGAAGTCATCCCTGGAATACTTTAGAGTGTGGGGGTGCTTGGCTAAGGTTGCGGTTCCTAAACCTAAAAGGCTGAAAATCGGACCTAAAACCGTGGATTGTGTATTCATAGGTTATGTACTTAATAGTAGTGCTTATCAATTTCTAGTATATAAATCTGATGTTTCAGATATACACGTTAATACGGTTATTGAGTCAAGGGAAGTTACTTTCCTTGAAGACATATTTCCGTATAAGAAAATACATGAATCAAGTGGTAATAATGATGATCATGTTGTGATACCTCGGGATGCTACAACTAATATTGATCCTGTAGAGGATATAGAAGATGAACCTAGACGTAGCAAGAGGCAAAGGACAGCTACATCCTTTGGACCTCATTTTATGACATATTTATTAGAAAATGAGCCTCAGACGTATAAGGAAGCTATAACGTCCCCGGAAGGACCATTCTTGGAAGAGGCTATCAATAGTGAGATAGAGTCTATCTTGTCCAGCCACACTTGGGAATTGGTAAATCTTCCTCCTGGCAATAAGCCTTTAGGAAGTAAGTGGCTTTTCAAAAGGAAATCGAAAGAAAATATTGATAAATATAAAGCTAGGCTTGTGGTAAAAGGCTACAGGCAACGTGAAGGTCTCGATTATTTCGATACTTATTCTCCTGTTACAAGGATCACATCCATTAGGATGTTGATCGCGGTAGCTGCATTGAACGGATTAGAAATACATCAAATGGATGTTAAGACCGCCTTTTTAAATGGCGACCTAAAAGAAGAGATATATTTAGAACAACCTGAAGGTTTCGTTGTTCCAGGAAAATAATGGAAAGTTTGCAGCTTAATAAAATCCCTTTATGGTAAAACAAGCTCCAAAACAATGGCATGCAAAATTTGACAATGTTATGTTATCAAATGGATTTCGAATTAATGAATGTGACAAATGTGTCTATGTTCGAAATACTGAAAAAGGATTTGCCATTGTCTGTCTTTATGTAGACGACATGTTGATCATGGGTAGAATTAATCAAATGATTAAAGCTAGCAAACAATTACTTAAAAGCAAATTTGATATGAAAGATATCGGGATAGCAGATGTTATCCTAGGTATTAAAATCCATAGAACATCTACAGGGTTGGCCTTATTACAGGCTCACTATATATGTAAGGTTCTTGAGAAATTCAAAAGTTTGAGTATAACCCTTGTGAGGAACCCTGTAGATTCTAATCTTAGTTTATTAAAGAACACTGGTAAAGCTACAGGACAAAAGCTATATGCTCAAGTGTTGGTAAATCTGATGAATGTTATGAACTGCACCAGACCTGATATTGCTTATGCAACAAGTTTGTTAAGTCGCATTGCTAGTAATCCAAATGAAAATCATTAGAAAGCTATGGTAAGAGTTTTGGGATACTTAAAGTATACTCAAAATTTTACTTTGCATTACGAGAAATACCCCGCAGTTATAGAAGGGTATTATGATGCAAATTGGATCACCGGCTCTAACGACACTAGATCCACAAATGGATATGTGTTCACCCTTGGTGGAGGTGTTGTGTATTGGAAATCGTCCAAACAGACCTGCATTGCAAGGTCAACCATGGAAGCAGAATTTATTGCTTTAGATAAAGCCGGTGAAGAAGCCGAATGGCTTCGTAATTTTATTGAGGATGTTCCTAATTGGCCAAAAATGGTACCAGCTGTATGCATACATTGTGATAGCCAAACAGCTATTGGAAGGGCCAAGAATGTCATGTATAACGGTAAGTCTAGACACATACGTCGTAGACATGATACCGTAAGACAACTACTCTCGAATGGAATTATTACAATTGACTATGTCAAGTCTAAAGAGAACATAGTGGATCCATTAACCATAGGGATTCATAGAGAGATGGTTGAAAATTTGTCGAAAGGAATGAGTTTAAGGCCTATCAATTGTTGAGCATTGCGGTAACTCTACGTAGAAGAGTTGAGATCCCATGAACTAGGTTCAAAGAGACAACTAAGTGATGGTCGACTGTTCAAACACTATGGAGTTTTTAAACTCATACTCATTCCTAAGACAAGACAGTGTATTTATGAGGGTAAGCACTAAGGCTTTTAATGATTTCTTAATCTATGGTGTTCAGATGATGTATAGTGAGTTACATCACAAGAAGTCACCTATGTGAGTGTGAAGTGAGGGCTGCTTCTATGAGAATTTTTCAAAGGCCGATTCTATAAAACACTCGTAGAACCAGGCAGGTGTCCCACGTCCAAAATGGGCACAACAAAGGACCAACAGTGCTAGAGAAGCAATTGTGTGACTCCTATTGTCTAGGTATACACTAAAGGTTGACGGTTCAAGTCGACCTAGATCACCGATTGACCGAGTATATCCGATAGGTTTTCACTAGAAAAGGTTCAAAGGTAACTCCACCTATCTTGATGCAGTTGTTTTTCGTTGAGGACATTACACTTTGCATTTATACTCTTACGCATATTTGTCACGATGATTTGACTTCTTATCCATGTGGGGGGTTGTTGGAATTTATGAACAATAATCCATTGGTTATGAATAAGAAGAGGGTTAATAAAGAAAAGAGAAAAGGCAAGATGAAGAGGTGTGTGGGTATTAACAAGTCCCACATTGGACAAATAGTAGGAAGTGGGAGAGTTTATAAGCTCCCACCTCACTCTCCTAGATTGACCCTTTGGGTCACTACACATTTTGTGGAGGGAGAGGAGCTAGGTGGGCTTTGGTCCACCACACATGTAACACCTCGTGTTAACCCGGTTTGTTGATATACTATCGTATTAAGCCACGCTTAATTAAAATGCCGAATAACTTTTTCTTTAATTCAATTATGACGTCATTAATACTTAGCCAAGTTGATTACTTAATCAATTAACATAAAACATCGCCTGTGTGTAAATTGCAAGACAACTAACTGAAATATCTCATTACATAATTAAAGTGAGTATCTAAGTCACGGGACTACATCACATAGCCCGGACAATATCTTGATACATTATTACAACTGAAGTCTAAAAACATAAAGTCAAACCAATGTGGCATGGACAATCCCCATGCTCACCAAATAAGGCACAAATGCCCAATAGAAGTCTCAACAGCAACAATAATAAAATGAAGCTAAAAGCATGAAAGCAGTAAATAGGATCCAGCATCAGCTCATAACAGCATATCAGCATAAGCAGCATAAAACATGTATCAACTAAGCTCTAGCCTCCTGCCACTAGGAGTCTCAACCCCTGGGTTACCTGAACCTGAAATAAGCGTCCCCAAACGTGGGGTGAGATCTCTAAACAAGAAATCTCAGTAAGACAATGGGTCCTCAAGGATCTTCCACCCCAAGCTCACTTATATGTGCGAAGGATCCGCTACGTACTTCCGAAGCTGAGACACGTGAAATAAGTCATGGATGTTAGCCAAGTTCGGAGGCAAGGCAAGCCGGTAGGCAACTGGTCCTACTCTACCAAGTGTCTGGTATGGCCCAATAAACCGCGGGCTCAGCTTCCTTACTCCCAAGGCCCGACCAACACTGGTGACAGGTGAAAGTTTCACAAACACGTGCTCACCCTCACTGAACTCCAGTGGACGATGCTTGACATCATAGTAGCTCTTCTAGCGATTCTGCGCCTGCTTTAACTTTTCTCTGATTATCTGGATCTGCTGGGTAGTATCTTGGACAAAGTCCAAGCCAAAAAGCTTCTTGTCTCCAACCTCAGACTAGCAGTTAGATGTTCGACACCTTCTACCATACAGTGCTTCGTAGGGCGCCATGCCCAGGCTAGCATGAAAACTGTTGTTTGAAAATTCCACCAACGGAAGGTATTTATCCCATGCTGAACCCTGCTCCAACGTGCAAGCCCTCAACATGTCCTCCAAGGTCTGGATGGTCCGCTCAGTCTGTCCTTCATTCGAAGGGTGATAGGCGGTACTCAATCTCAACTGCGTACCAAAAGCTCCCTGCAACGCCTCCCAGAACCGAGATGTGAACTTCGGGTCCTTATCACTGATGATACTCTCGGGCACCCCGTGAAGCCTCACGATCTCGCAGAAATAAAGCTTGGCCAACTGCTCTGTAGTGAAGCTCACCTTCACTGGAAGAAAATGGGCAGACTTCGTCAGTCTATCCACAATGACCCAGATAGAGTCGCAACCCGCCTGAGTCTTCGGTAATCCCACCACGAAGTCCATGGAAATGCTCTCCCACTTCCGTTGTGGTATCTCAAGAGGTTGAATCTTACCAGACGGTTTCTAGTGCTCAATCTTCACCTTCTGACATATAAAGCACTTGGACACATATAATGAAATATCTTTCTTCATGCACGGCCACCAGAAATTTCTCTTCAGGTCCTGGTACATTTTTGTAGCACCAGGGTGGATAGTAAATTGGCTCTTATGGGGCTCTGCCATAACCTCTTCGGTCAACGGACCTCGAGGAACCACAATCCTCTTCTGAAACAATAGCAATCCATCCTCATTCCAAGACACACCGTCTTGGTTCTTCACATAGCCAAGGCACTCTCTTTGCACTTGCGCCTCTTTAATCTTTTCCATCAGCTCATTAATTACTTATGTTGTTTCCATCTTGAGAAGTGCTCCCACAAACAAGGAAGTCACTGTCAGGTCACAAAATTTCTCGATCACATCTAGATCACCCATCATCAAACTGGATAGCTCATGGATTTCCAGCTCAAAGCGTCAGCTACCACATTGGCCTTGCCAGGATGGTACCTCAACTCAAAGTCGTAATCCTTCAAGAACTCAATCCATCTCCTCTGTCTCATGTTCAGCTCCTTCTGATCAAACAGATACTTCAAGCTCTTATGGTCACTGATCACGAAAAACTTCATGCCATACAAGTAATGCCTCCAATACGTCCTCTGTGGCTTTCCTGTTCGCCTCTCTAATGAAGTCCAGCATAGCCTGGTTTGCCAATCTCGTGGCCTCCTGGTCGGCTAGACGAGCCGCCTGCATCTCAGCCGATGCAGCCAGGACAGGATCCAGTCGATTCTCACTAGTACCTTGGTTCTTCCTTGGATGTACCATGACTCTGCACAAGTTACACAAAGAATGAGTTGATTAGGCCCACGCAATGTGGTCACATATGCATTATCATAATACACACCAACCAGAGAGAACACAAGATAGACTCACAACACATCATCCTAAGTATTGCAATACATACAGTTTTTTCCCTAGAAAGTGCTCTGATACCATAAAATGTAACACCCTGTGTTAACCCGGTTTGTTAACATACTATCGTATTAAGCCACGCTTAATAAAAATGCGGAATAAATTTTTCTTTAATTCAATTATGACGTCATTAGTACTTAGCCAAGTTGATTACTTAATCAATTATCATAAAACATCGACTGTATGTAAATTGCAAGACAGCTAACCGAAATATCTCATTACATAATTAAAGTGAGTATCTAAGTCACGTGACTACAACCATAGCCCAGACAATATCCTGATACATTATTACAACTGAAGTCTAAAAACATAAAGTCAAACCAATGTGGCATGAACAATCCCCATGCTCACCAAATAAGGCACAAATGCCTAACAGCAGTCTCAACAGCAACAATAATAAAATGAAGCTAAAAGCATGAAAGCAGTAAACAGGATCCAGCATCAGCTCATAACAGCATATCAGCATAAGCAGCATAAAACATGTATCAACTAAGCTCTAGCCTCCAATCACTAGGAGTCTCAACCCCTGGGTTACCTGAACTTGAAATAAGCGTCCCCAAACGTGGGGTGAGATCTCTAAACAAGAAATCTCGGTAAGACAAGGGGTCCTCAAGGATCTTCCACCCCAAGCTCACTTACATGTGTAATATAAGTTCCAAAAGCAGTTTATCAATATAAGTTCCAAAACTATGCAGTGCAACAGATATTCATGCCATGTGTGTTATCATTATTCTACTGGTCAGAGAAATGCAGGAATACGTCTATTACCCACATTGTAGTACAAGGAACATCGCTTGCACCTAGGGGTGTTAACGGGCCGAGCCGAGCTTTGATCTTAACGGGCCAAGCCTGTATTTAAACGTGTCCGACTGGCCTTAGCCTGTTACCTGTCACGAATATAATATTGGCCTGTGGCCTGGTTTATTTACAAAAAATAAAAGCCTGTGTGAAGCCTGTCTTAGCCTGTTAGCAAGTTAAAGAATAAAAAAAAAGATAACAGAATTCCACAAAAAATAAATTTCCAGATAGAAACCTTAGCTTCCAATTTGCAGCAATAATTTATAAAATCTACAATAAAAAAAAATTAAAGTGAGAGAAGGTAGATAATAGGTTATATTATCTTAGCCCATTATAAAAAAAGTGCAAACAAAAATAAAAAAATAAAAAAAAATTGACACAAACAAGCGGAACGAATGAATTTTTGTGGGATTGTTTGTGTGAAAGAGGATGAAGGATAATATAGAACAGCACTAGTAATTCCATAAATATATATAAATTCAATATATATCCAAATAGCATAATATAGAACAAAATCATTTAAAAAGTTTGTTAAACCAATAAAATGGGGTGAAATAAATTGATGAAAGAGAGAGTTATTACAAGTAGTATAAAAAATATAAATAAATATTTATATACTAGGTTAGCCTGGGAGGCTCTAAGGCCGAGCTTCTGAATTAGAGCCTGAGGCCTTTTTATTAAACGAGCTTTTATACAAGTCCAAGCCTGGTTCCAACACGAGCTTTTATTAAATGAGCTAAGGCCTTTACGAGCCGAGCCAAAGGCCCCTGGCTCGTTTACCACCCCTACTTGCACCTCACCCACAGCCTCACCATCTTGTATGTACCAATACTCAGGTTTACCATATAGGTGGACACCACATGCATATCATAAAGGCACATTGCATAAAATAGCTCAACAGCATTTCCAAGTATAAAAGCATGTAAAACACAGCATGCATATAACCATACCCCCATGGGACATGGTGGAACCAACAATGGCAAAGCCGAGGACACGAAAGCTTACCTTGCAACCTCACAATCCTATGCCAAGAGTCCACACAGCTTAAGTCCAACACACAGCAGAATCACAATCTATTTTGGACCAGCAATCATATCAATAACCAAAGCTCATACTTATAAACACAAAGACTACATTCTCCTTTTACGTTTTATGTCTTAAGGCTTCACACAAAGCTACAAGCCCTTAACAACTTATGTTCTGACTTAAACAACTCATTACAGAAGTATAACTCCATCAATCCAGGGTCCACAAACCCATACAAGACCTCTGTATGAACAGTACCTTACTGTTCATCGAAAACCCAGAATATCCGGATATATGTCTGGGGCATATCCGGATATCTCACTGGCAATATCCGGATATCTAGGACCCCATATCGGAATATCAATATTCGGATATTCACAATCAAATATCTGGATATTTCGCGACATAACACAGATTCTGCATTTCGCGAAAATCCAATCCAAAGGCCCAACTTTTGACTCCTTAAATCATTAAAGCATGCATTTTTACTCTATTTTAAGTCCACATACCATTTGGTTACTTGTTTATCTTATTAACATGCCAAGATACCATCTTTAAAGCACTAAAACACATGATCAAGGTTGGTGACACTTACCCAAGCTTAAGAACAGAGGAAAGAGTGCTCTTGGAACTCACTAACAGTTCCTCAAGTCTGCCTCAACAAGGAGCACGAAAATAGCACCACAAAGGTTGGTTCTTGCACCAAAAGATGAATCTTTGGCACCACAAATGCCAAGCCAAAGGTCCACACCCTCTCTACACTCAACGTCAGAACTTATGCTCACCAAGAACAACCCACCAACTCAAAAAACAAGCCTCTCACTTAACCCAACACGACCACAAGGTGTTTACAAGGAAGAACCAAGAGAAAAGATGATCATTTTGTGGTTTCTCATGAAGAAATGGTGAAGGCAAGGGAAGGAGACACCGAGTCAGCAAGGAGACCCACATTCACGCATAAAAATAGATAAATCAACCTAGGGTTGTGTGCTAACAAGCATATATAGTCACTTAACAATTAAATGCACAGTATAAGCATTAATAGCTAAACTTAGTATTTTAATCCTAAACTTTGGAATCTTAACCTACTCATTTTTCTAATATTTTTCATATTTTTATTTTATTTTTCGGAGCACCTTTCCGGTACGCGCTTTTCCATAGCCAGTATCAGTTCTCATTATTATGACTTGAAACTTGTTTTACAATTCCTACATATTATTCTAGTAATTATCATGCACTTATTATAATTTTCCGGGATACTTCATTGGTACGCATTTATTCTGGGTAGCAAAATCGGTATTTGCGCTTTTCGTCCGAAAAGTGACTTTCAGCATTATTACTCACTTACTATAATTATCAAAGCCTCATAATAATTATTAGGGTCAATTACGTAATTATTTCCTAATTATCATATTTAATTAATTAATCTCCTTAATTAACGGTGCGGGTTCTTACAACACGCGCGCGCGCCGTTGCCGTCCTTCCGTCCGGCCAACCGGCTCGGCTCGGATCGGTTCATATGTGTGTAATAAAAATAATTTTTTATTAAATAATTTTATAATTTTTTGTCCTAAACATATATCCTTTACTTCCCTCCAAAATTTCGAACCCAAACGTTTCTTCCCACCGATTTTTTAGGCCGTTTTTAACCGAACCGGTTCTTCCCTTTCGCGAACCGGTCAACTGTTGTGTCTGCTCGCCGAACCGGTCACTGGTTGTACCTGTTCGTCGGAACGGTCGCCGGTCGCATCCGTTCGCCGCCGTCCGACACGGCAGTTCGCCGTCGGCGACTGTTCATCGTGACCGGTCAGTGTCTATAATTAGACACTGACACCTTCAGAAATTGTACCGATTTTTCCTGCACTGAAATTCTGCCAGAATTTTTCTCCTTCCGGTTTGTATGTCCCTTTTCATACTTCGTGTAGTTTCCTCTGGCATTCTGTTGTGTTCTTTTGGCCTGTTGACTGGTAGTGCCGCCACTCTTCAGACGAAATCCGTTCTATCTTGGGAGACAAGTGTCCATCAACCTTTGGCATTAGTGAGGGGGCAAATTGTATTAAGGAGACACGTTCTGTGGACTCAAATTTTATTCATCTTCTGAAATATCATTTTGTCTATTTCATTATCCTGTTATGTTTCATCTTATGATTCCAAGTAAGTCTGTTTTTAATATTTATAATTACACAGTGACAATTCTGATCATCTACCCCTTCTATTCTTTACACGCGTTCAGACCTCTAGTGATTTAATATCACCCACTGTCTTCAATAACATATGCTTCCTTGTGAGGAAGACAATATGGGAGGATAGGACAACATAGCTACAATAGCCTGTCTTGTTTAAGCAAGACGTATGACATCCATTATCACTGTACAATGTCTATCTGTGCATGGAAAGTGCATAGGAAAGAGGGGTACTGATATGCGATCAGCATATAGGAAATTACAAGGCAAAAAGAGGAAGAAAATGACTCAATCAATGCAAGAAAAGCAGAGAAAAAGAGTAAAAATATCCAAAGTCTGAATATCAAGGAAGATAAACAAAAGGAGGCAAAAACATATCAAAAAAGACCTAGGTTCCCGCGCTCACAGCGCGGGAGTGGCGCTGAGAGCGCGGGAAAGGAAAATTTGGCAGAAGCTCCCGCGCTGAGAGCGCGAGATCCGCGCCATCAGCGCGGGAGGTGGAAAATTGGCAGAAACTCCCACGCCCTGAGCGCGGGAGTGGCGCTCTGAGCGTGGGAGGCGCGAAAGTGTGAAGATTCAAATGTGCAAATTAGGTCAGAATCTCTCTTATAAAAGGAGACTCAACCTCTGAAGAAGGATATCTCAGAACACACATCACAAGACCTAGAGGAGGCATTCTTCGTGTTCATCACTCTGTTCTTGTACTCTTCTTTATTTTCTTTTTCCAGTTTATGTTGAAATCAGATCAGCAATCATGATGTTGATTGGCTAGATCTATTTCTGTAGTCAGGGGCATGATCCCTTTGTAAACAATTGCTACAAGGATTGAATCATTCTATGTATTGAATTAATATATTTCATCTTTTATCTTGAGCGTATTGATATTATTTCTATTAGATCTGATCAACCTAATAGGAAATGATATTCTGGGGATCAGGATTCACAATAGGGATATTGGAATACTGATCCTGAAAGGAGATAAAGATGACTCTCCATGCATGTTCTAGGGATAGACTTGTATGGATTGCAGTCGTGGGATTTATCTACATAATGCTTATTTTCAGGCGGAATTACTAAGGGATTAGGGTTCCAATTGAAGTAAAGGGTTAGATCGCCAAGGGATTGGGATCTAACTAATTATTTCTAAAAGATGATAATTTGTCTGAGTTGTTAATTTCAAAAGGTTTTATGAATCAATCCGAAGTAAAATTGGGAACAATTGGTGAATGTACCCTGGCTACAGTCTTTTCATCACTTTTTCTACAAAAACATTTCTTCATCTATTTTAAGTCTTTTTCAGAAAAATACAAAAACAAAGCTTTCACTTTTATTGTTATTTAATTTAAATTACAATTATTTGTCAACAACCAATCGATTTATCTAACTTAAGAGGACTGGTTATAGTAGTAATTGTTTATCAATCCCTGTGGAGACGATACTTACTTATCACTTTATTACTTGGAACGATCGGTGCACTTGCCGAGATCGCAACAGGTACCGGGTATGGGTATGTTACCTGCTCTTCAAAAGGAGGTCTTCAATCAGTCTTATATGTGGGTTTTCATATTGGGCTTGGCTATTAGGCTAGCCATTTGGACTAGCCGGAATAAAAGCCCCCCGGCTTAATAGCCTGCAGAATCAGAGTGTTAAGATGTACAAGGCCAATGTCCAAGCGAATGCACTATCTGGTTCATGGGTGGGCCAAAGTGCTTTGACTGATATCTTGGAAGGGAAGATGGCTTTTATAATAACTGTAACCTATGAATTATGAAATTATAATTGATTAAGGGTTTAATCATGAAAAGTATGGATTTAATTAAATGAGAAGTGTAATTTAAAAAATATAAGTCACTTTTGGGCAAAAGTACAAATATTGAGAGTTTTAAGGTAAAAACACAATCGGGCAAAGGTTACCTGAACTAGTATATAATGTAGTGAGACATTATTAAATGACATTGTTGAGAGTTAAAATCCAGTGAAAGAGATTAGATCACGAATTCCCTTCCAATTATTTTGTGTTTTACTAAAAGATCAGAACCTGCTACAGCGCTTTCTAAACCGCTACAACAGTTCTGCACTGACTAAGGGTAAAACTCACTTAAGTGTTTTTTCTCTCATTTTCTCTCTATTCTCGGTCACCCTCTTCCTTAAACAACCCTCTTTCTCCATGGAAACCAAGAGCAAGCTTCAAACTTCCTCACCTAGCCTCCAAATGCCTTAGTGTTTGAAATGAAAGTCATAGGAAATCACCTAAGTAACAAGAATCCATCCTTTGTTTCCCTCATAAACCACGTATGAAGTGACCATCTCCTCAAATGGTGTGGTACCAATTTCGTATTTGAAGGGAAAGGAAGAGACTTGGTGTAACACCCTGTTATCGGACCAGTATGTTATTATCACTTATGATATTAAGTGCGGTTACAACCACAACAGTTCATTTAAAAATACGGAAAAAAAATTTCTTTTAACAATTTAAAACAACCATATTAAAAATTTACAAATTCTAATCATAACTAATAACAAATGCCGAATAACAATTTTCTATTGCTTAAATATCATACAATGTCTATCAAAAGTTGCTAAGTGATTCCCATAAACCAACAAATCTTAAATACACACTTTCACACTTTACAGACTTGAAGTACCCTCGATTTTATCAAAATTGGGCGTGATTCACTCATCAATACATTTCCATCTTTTGGTATGTAAACTAGACTCTCTAACATTTTCAACGAGGTATCACAAGCCTCAATTGGAGTAGTATAACTCCGGATATAACTGTTTTTAAGTCAGACAAGCAAAACTGCCAACACCACTAAAAAAGTATGAATTAGGGACAGACTTAGAGATGGAAAAAAAATAATTTGTTCCTATTTGGGACGGAATTAGCGATGAAATAAATTCTATCTCCAATAGGGACGAATTTTGAGATGGAAAAATATTTCATCCCTATTAAGGACAGAATTAAGGATGATTTTTTTTTTCAATTTTTGTAATCTGTTTCTAATAGGGATGGAATATTGTTTGCCAACTCGGGATGAAGAGATATTATTTCTAAAATTCGTCCCTAAATCTATCGTCCCTAATAGGGATGAACAAAAGTTTGTCCCCAATAGGGACAGAAAACAAAACAAATTTCGTCCCTAATAGGGATGAAAAATAATTTGTCCTAAATTGGGACAAATTTAGGGACTAAAATTTTATTTAAGTGTTATTGCTACATTATCTACATTGGATATTTCTATTAAAAAAGCAACAATACGTGATTTATCTAGGGAGAAATATCTGAAAGGTGGTTAATCTGACTCGCTGTTACTACTAGAAAAGTATGGATAAGAGACTAAAAAAAAACATTTCTAATAGGGATGGATTCGTATATGAAATCTCAATTACTCGCCAATAGGGAAGATTGATAAACTCATTGGTTATCATATTTTATAAGACTAATCTCAAAATAACTAACTATCAACGAGAGAGAACTGTGAGTAAGGGTGTGAGTGATGGAAAGAGAGAGAGAGAGAGAGAGAGAGAGAGTGGGTGTTTGCTATTTGGGGAAAATACCTCAATGGGAAAAAACTCTCATACCCTTAGTCCCATTTCCTTATTACCAAACACCCTTACCTCAATGTGGGCATGTGTGTGCGTGTGGGTGTGTATATGTGCATGTTTGTGTGCACGCGTGTGGATTTGGATATATACTTGCAATTATACACTACAAGAAAAGTCGTATCATGTGATGGACGTTTCACGCCAGTTATGCTGAAACCATCGTCTTATCAGATTCCACGACGGTTACAACATCGGTTATGTTAAATGTTGGCTTATTTGTGATTCTGCGACAATATTCAACGTCAATTTTTACAAACCGCCCTGGAATGAAGATATTACACGACAATTACATTTAACCGTCGCAAAACATGATATTCCACAAAATATATGTAACTCATTATTGTATTGTAACTACATATTTAATTATTTATAGATATCATTACCCTTTATTTGATTAATATCTCACACTCCACATATATAACATCTGTAAACATGTATATAAAACCATCATTTGTTGTATTTGCATCATATTGAGCCTTGAGTAATATGTTCCCATAGCTATATGTTGGTATATATGGTTTTGAACTCCAAGTAATTGGAGATTATTTTCTTATTAGAAATCTTGCTCCATGAATAAATTTAACAATGATCACCATACTAGACAAAGAACATCCTTGTTTATCTTTGTCTATCGATTTATACATTAATTGTTGGGTATGGCTCATATATATATATATATATATATATATATATATATATATATATATATATATATATATATATATATATATATATATATATATATGGGCAGGATATTCTTACACCGGTGTAAGAGTTAGAAGTCTTACACTTAATCTTGACCATTGATCCACTTGTATCCAATGACTCACATTACTAAAAAATTTGAGCCCTTAGATATAAGTGGGATTAACGGATAAGATTAAGAGTGTAATTTACACTAATGTAAAATGACCCTGACCCATATATATATACACACACACTTCACAATCAGAGGACGAATCATTGTTGGTGGGGCGTGGAGAAAACCAACGGGGGCTAATATATATCGCGGAGGCTTGGTACCGTTGCGTGCTTATGACTTATTTTGTTTTTCTATTTTCTTAGTAGTTTGAGCTTTGGTCCATGAACGTTAAGAATAAATAAATTTGAATCATAAATATTTTTTATTCAATAAAATATTTGAGTTCATGAAAAAATAAAATGGCATGTTTAAATATTATTTACAAATAATATTTAAAAATACTTAGTTAAATAGCTTCTAAATATTTGAGAAAGGAACTTCTAAATCCCCAAGTCCAGTAGTTCTAGGCGGAGCCATCGACACAGGGGCAGTGATCTCAGTTACCTTCTGCAGAAACTTTTGATGAAAATCTGGTAATCTTGAATAATGGTTGTTCTCTGTTATTGATGGTAAAAGTCTTAGCACACAACTAGGTGATATTTCCAAGTGACAGTGTATGTATGCATACATAAATTGTGCCATGTATGTTCTATGATTTCGACAGTAGAATTGCAGGGCTTTACAGGCATGCTTACTATAAATAACTTGTTTCAAATTTGCGACTTTGATTTCGATATCCTTGCATGTTTTTTTATGCTATTAAAGTTGGTTGGTTAGATCCATTATAGTAAGGCTGGGGGAATTAGCCCTACCCATTCGTGGTATGCTACCAGTAGAAAGACGTTGATACAACTTTTTTTTTAAAAAACTTCATTATTTTTGGGCCTTTAGGGCATTTGTGCTCTTTTCTTAATAAACTGTTGCTGAGGTGAATCTATAATTTTTTTTCCCTTTTATGTGTGTGAATCCTTAGCTTTGCGCACTTGGTGATAAAATCAAAGAAAGCACGTTTATGCGTGTGCGTGATAATATGATAAAGTAGAATAAGATAATATTAAGAAGTATGTGGTCAACACAAAAGAAATAGAGAAATATAAATAAAAATTGAAATTTTTATTTGACGTTGACGTTGGTCTTGATGTTTCTAACCCACCATCAAATGAAAGGTCTGCCACGCCCCATTTTTGGCGTGTTGAGGTTGGGTCGGGGCGAGTTAGCCCATTTTGCCACCTCTAAATCCAGCTGTAAGTGTATTGAATCCATTGATGACATTATCTTATCCTATATATATTATTTACTTGTAGCCTAAATCCCTGATGAGAGAAATTTTTATGAAATACAAAGTTTAGGTTTTAGAGAATGGGATAGGATATTGAAACAACCAATGTTACTACCACTAATCTCATCGTTAAATTGAAAATCTTATCTGACGGTCCTGATTTAATGTATATATAGTCTTCTTTCTTCCCTTCTCTCTCTCTTTGTACGCTCTGCCATCACCTCTGCCGCTGTCCATCTCCGCCGCACTCTTCCACGGATTGTTTTTCATGCGTTCTGGTGCTGATTGTTTAATTTCACTTTTTGCTCTCAAGGATTTTGGAATTTAAAGGATTTCAAAAAATTTGACTGAGATCACGAGTTCTCCTAAGAAGAAACTAGTAAACTTGTACTATCTTTGATTTTGCTCTACAGTCTGCAAAAAAACAACATTTGATTTGACGCGTTTCTCCCCCTTGTCATGTGCAGCGTCATCTTTCTAAACTAAAATCAAAGACTAATGATAGTGGAAGCCAAACAACTTTATACTTGTGGTTATCAATCAACGTGGCATGAATTGTACCTTGGACAATCTAAGTGGAATTCATATCATCTCGAGTAAAAAAATCGAATTTGATAAAGAAGAGACAGACACATACGCAAGTTGGATCAAAGTCGAATCTGATAAAAATTGAATCTCAAAAGTTATTGCGGATTTCACCGTGGATCTGCTCCACCTGAGGACTCATCTACAAGTTGGTGGCAGAAACCCCGTCTATATTATAGATTATGTCTCCCCCAACAAAACTGAAAGTAAACTGGCCTTTGAAGGCCGATGCATGTAAGGTGTAAAACAAAAATTTTACTGCGGAACATACATGCACACATAGGTTCATGCTTTAAGACAGCATGATGTTACCTTGTTTTTGGCCTGATCAGTCAGGGAGATCAGATGTCAGGCTTGAAGGATTCAAACCCTCTAATGGTGATCCACACCACCGTTCGTCAATGATGCAAGAACCCTTTCTTGAAAGCCACCAGATGAACACCACAGTGAGGCTTGCTATGCGCACAAGTGGTGAAGGTGGAGGCTAGGTATTCTGTTTGAAAAGGTGTAGTGAACTACCCTATATAATGGTGCATAGATGGAGGAGAGTTGGCTAGGTTTTCTTCAAAACCCTAAGGTGAGGAACAAGTGTTATGCGCACACCTTGGAGAGGAGGAGAGATTTAAATCATTCAAAATGAAAACCAACTTTCAAACTCTTTTGAAATTTGCGCATGAAACAAGGGAGGATAAGGTGGAGCTGTTGCAAAACCAATTTTGCCAACAACCTTCAATTTTATCCTCATGAAATTAAGTTCAAAATAATTTAAACTTAAATTCATAAACTATCATATAGTATACTTTTCATGCGCATAATTCAGCCCTAAAAGGGGACCAAATATATTGAGTAGTTGCATTCAAAATTTGAATCAACTCACCCACTGATTCCCTCAACCACCAAATCTGAATGGAGCTTTGTTTTAAGTGATAAGATGACATCCTTATCACTTAAACTTGCGCACCAAACAGCCCAATGAAGTGCTCCAAAGATGCTTCTTGATCCAAGGAATATGCTCCAATAAGATCCTGTCTTATCCTTTTGTTATGAAACAACTTTTCAAAGCCAATTCAAATTCGAATTCAAACACTTGAATTCAAATGTTCAAAACATTCAAAATTCAAAATTCAAAATTTCAAATTTCAAATTCAAAATTCGAATTTCAAAATTCAAATTCCAAATTCAAATTTCAAAATTTCAAATTTCAAATTTCAAATTCAAAATTCGAATTTCGAAATTCCAAATTCAAATTTCAAAATTCAAATTTCAAATTCGAAATTCAAATATTTGATTATTAATTTAACTAATTAAATTAATTAGTAATGGTTTGGACTATCCAAGCCCATTACTAAGTTCCATGCACCACCCACCCATTTAGGTGGGCTTCCAAACAGCTTCTTGGGCTAATAACCATTATTAGGCCCAATACCTTTAAAGCTAGTCCATCATGACTACAAGGTGTTAGTGTGTGACCCATTAGGTCCAACTTAGCTTCTGACATAACTGGGCTTGGGCCCAACAAGCCCACAACCCAATTAATGACAACACAGAGCACTAGCAATGCTTTGTTGCCCCAGAACTAGTCAGATTAATGACTTGATCATCCTATTGCACATATTTGGTTACAGTATGTATTTCCCTTCATCTCGGTTATCTTCCCGTTAACCTAGGGCAAGGAAATGTATCAACCCCCGCGGTTTAGGGTAAGCTTTATTCGAAATAGGGAATCTTCAATTTACTAACTCTAAAGGTAGATCATCTCATGATCTCTTTTACTATGCATAGATTCCCGAGTCCCTGTAAATGTCATCCCGATTTCTCCGATTTATAGATAACCTAACCTCTCACAGAGATTTGAAGAATTCCTTCAGCTTATTACCCTAGTCCTGTGCCCTTTAAGGACACGCCCAACAGTATACCTATGAGTCTCCATGTTTCAGGAAGACGAGGCATACAATCAAAACATGCCTTCAAGAACACAGTCTAGGTAATAACTTCTGGTCTAAGGAAAGACATACCCAAACATAAAGAGATTACTCTAATGACACTATCTGTGAGATTTCCTCATAGAGTCTCTTTTTGGGTCTGTTCAGTGCGAGCTATACTCTTATAGGTCCACCCACGACTTTAGCTAAGATATCTCCATATCTACAGCTCATGAGGTCTTTACCTTGTATCCATATACAAGTAGATAAGTCGTACTAGTCTTACTCGAGATCACTAATCCCCAAACTCGGTGTCTCTAGACTAGGAACATATAATTAGGAATAGACATGCGATATCCTTGAATCCTCATGATCGTGATCTCATCACAGATACTCAAGAGATACCTGTTCTATTCCAAGGGGTTTATCCAGTTCGTTCATATAATATTAACAATAATATCGAGACAGAATATGAAACTGAATAAATTGTGCTTTATTTATTTGTGACAAACAAAGTTCTACATCTAGTGTCCTTTATTTAATCAAAAGATTGTCTCTAGGACACCCATATACTAACATATATTATAGATTATGTCTCCCCCAACAAAACCCCAGCGACAATTGATCTTCCGATAGAAACCCTAGCTCGTGGATTAGGCGAAGCTCTCCGCGGGATGCATAGCCATTGATTTTCTCGGGTAAAATGATAAACGGCGGCGGCGGTAGAATGCGACGGCGTGGAAGAGTGCGGCGGAGATGGACATTGGCAGAGGTGATGGCAGAGCGTATAACGAGAGAGAAGGGAAGAAAAAAGACTATATATACATTAAATTAGGACCGTAGGATAAGATTTTCAATTTAACGATGAGATTAGTGGTAGTAACATTACTTGGTTGTTACAATATCCTATCCCTTAGAAAATGGGATAGGATATTGTAACAACTAAGTAATGTCACAACTAATGTTACTACCACTAATCTCACCGTTAGATTGAGAATCTTATCCGACGGTCCTGATTTAATGTATATATATATATATATTTTTTTTTTCTTTCTTCCCTTCTCTTTCTTGTTATATGTTCTACCACCACCTCTGCCGCTGTCCATCTCCGCCGCACTCTTCCACGGATTGTTTTTCATACGTTCTGGTGCTGATTGTTTAATTTCACTTTTCGCTCTCAAGGATTTGGGAATTTCAAGGATTTCAAAATTTTTGACTGAAATCACGAGTTCTCCTAAGAAGACACTGGTAAACTTGTATTTTCTTTGATTTTTCTCTACAGTTTGCAAAGAACCAGCATTTGATTTGACGCATTTCTCCCCCTTGTCATGTGCAGAGTTATCTTTCTAAACTGAAATCAAAAACTAATGATGCGGTGGAAGCCAAACAACTTTATACATGTGGTTATCAATCAACGTGGCATGAATTGTACCTTGGACCATCTAAGTGAAATTCATATCATCTCGAATAAAAAAAATGGAATCTGATAAAGAAGAAACAGACACATATGCAAGTTGGATAAAAATCGAATCAAAATCGAATCTGATAAAAATCGAATCTCGAAAGTTGTTGCGGATTTCACCGTGGATCTGCTCCACCTGAGGACACATCTGCAAGAGGTGGCAGAAACCCCATCTTTGTTATAGATTAAGTCTCCCCCAAAAAAACCCGACGAGAATTGATATTTCGGCAGAAACCCTAGCTCGTGGAATAGGCGAAGCTCTCCGCGGGTTGCATAGCCATTGATTTTCTCGGGTAAAATGATAAATGGCGGCGGCGGTAGAATAAAGCGGCGTGTGTAACGCCTGGCAACTTGCAAGGATTAACGACTGTCCCCACACACTAACACGAGACTTTTCAGCGTGCTTTGTCCTCACTCGCACACTTCCCGGGAAACTTCCCAGGAGGTCACCCATCCCAGAATTGCTCCAAGTCAAGCACGCTTAACTGTGGAGTGATCCGGGCTACCGAAAAAGATGCATCTTGTTAGTATAGGTAGTACCAATTAATTCTTATAAGCCATTCTCAAGAGAGCACAATCCCTCTCTTTCCGGTGTTATTCGATTCATTCATGTACCCCCGTCGCTGGAAGCCTGCCAGGAGCCGCTCCTTGTCCGTGCCCTGCGCACCGGCGATATATACAGCGTGGAAGAGTGCGGCCGAGATGGACAGCGGAAGAGGTGATGGCAAAGCGTATAACGAGAGAGAGAAGGGAAGAAAGAAGACTATATATACATTAAATCAGGACTGTCGGATAAGATTTTCAATTTAACGGTGAGATTAGTGGTAGTAACATTTGTTGTAACATTACTTGGTTGTTACAATATCCTATCCCTTAGATATTGCAACAAAATGGGATAGGATATTGTAACAACCAAGTAATGTTAAAACCAATGTTACTACCACTAATCTCACTGTTAAATTGAAAATCTTATCAAACGGTCCTGATTTAATGTATATATAGTCTTCTTTCTTCCCTTCTCTCTCGTTATACGCTCTGCCATCACCTCTGTCGCTGTCCATCTTCGCCGCACTCTTCCGCGGATTGTTTCCATACGTTCTGGTGCTGATTATTTAATTTCACTTTTTACTCTCAAGGATTTGGGAATTTCAAGGATTTCAAAAAATTTGACTGAAATCACGAGTTCTCCTAAGAAGACACTGGTAAACTTTTATTTTCTTTGATTTTTCTCTACAGTCTGCAAAGAACCAGCATTTGATTTCACGCATTTCTCCACCTTGTCAAGTGCAGCGTCATCTTTCTAAACTGAAATCAAAGACTAATGATGTAGTGGAAGCCAAACAACTTTATACCTGTCGTTATCAATCAACGTGGCATGAATTGTACCTTAAACCATCTAAGTGAAATTCATATCATCTCGAATAAAAAAATCGAATTTGATAAAGAAGAGACAGACACATACGCAAGTAGGATAAAAATCGAATCAAAATCAAAATAGAATCTGATAAAAATCGAATCTCGAAAGTTGTTGCGGATTTCACCGTGGATCTGCTCCACCTGAGGACTCATCTGCAACTTGGTGGCAGAAAACCCATCTTTGTTATAGATTATGTCTCCGCCAAAAAAACCCGGCGAGAATTCATCTTCCGGTAGAAACCCTAGCTCGTGGATTAGGCCAAGCTCTCCGCGGGTTGCATAGCCATTGATCTTCTTGGGTAAACTGATAAATGGCGGTGGCATTAGAATACGGCGGCGTGGAAGAGTGCGGCGGAGATGGACAGCAGCAGAGGTGATGGAAGAGCGTATAACGAGAGAGAGAAGGGAAGACTTTATATAGATTTAATCAGGATCGTCGGATAAGGTTTTCAATATAACGGTGAGATTAGAGGTAGTAACATTGGTTGTAACATTACTTGGTTGTTACAATATCCTATCCTATTTTGTTACAATATCTAAGGGATAGGATATTGTAACAACCAAGTAATGTTACAACAAATGTTACTACCACTAATCTCACCGTTAAATTGAAAATCTTATCCTACGGTCCTGATTTAATGTATATATAGTCTTCTTTCTTCCCTTCTCTCTCGTTATACACTCTGCCATCACCTCTGCCGCTGTCCATCTCCGCCGCACTCTTACATGGATTATTTTTCGTATGTTCTGGTGCTGATTGTTTAATTTCACTTTTCGCTCTCAAGGAATTGGGAATTTCAAAGATTTCAAAAAATTTGACTGAAATCATGAGTTCTCCTAAGAAGACACTGGTAAACTTGTATTTTCTTTGATTTTGCTCTACAGTTTGCAAAGAACCAACATTTGATTTGACGCATTTCTCCCCCTTGTCATGTGCAGCGTCATCTTTCTAAACTGAAATCAAAGACTAATGATGTAGTGGAAGCCAAACAACTTTATACCTGTGGTTATCAATCAACGTGGCATGAATTGTACCTTGGACCATCTAAGTGAGATTCATATCATCTCGAATAAAAAAATCGAATCTGATAAAGAAGAGACAGACACATACGCAAGTTGGATAAAAATCGAATCTGATCAAAATTGAATCTCGAAAGTTGTTGCGGATTTCACCGTGGATCTGCTTCACCTGAGGACTCATCTGCAAGTTGGTAGCATAAACCCCATCTTAGTTATAGATTATGAATCCCCCAAAAAAACCCCGGCGAGAATTGATCTTCCAGCAGAAACCTTTGCTCATGGATTAGGCGAAGCTCTCCGCGGGTTGCATAGCCATTTTTTTCTCGGGTAAAATGATAAACGACGGCGACGGTAGAATACGGCGGCGGAGATGGACAGCGGCAAAGGTGATGGCAGAGCATATAACGAGAGAGAAGGGAAGAAAGAAGGCTATATATACATTAAATCAGGACATCGGATAAGATTTTTAATTTAACGATGAGATTAGTGGTAGTAACATTGGTTGTAACATTACTTGGTTGTTACAAAATGGGATAGGATATTTTAACAACCAAGTAATGTTACAACCAATGTTACTACCACTAATCTCACCGTTAAATTGAAAGTCTTATCCGACGGTCCTGATTTAATGTAAATATAATCTTCTTTCTTCCCTTCTCTCTCGTTATATGCTCTGCCATCACCTCTGTTGCTGTCCATCTCCATCATAATCTTCGACGGATTGTTTTTCATACGTTCTGGTGCTGATTGTTTAATTTCACTTTTTGCTCCCAAGGATTTGGGAATTTCAAGGATTTCAAAAAAGTTGACCGAAATCACGAGTTCTCCTAAGAAGAAACTGGTAAACTTGTATTTTCTTTGAGTTTGCTCTACAGTCTGCAAAGAACCAAAATTTGATTTGACGCATTTCTCCCCCTTGTCATGTGCAGCGTCATCTTTCTAAACTGAAATCAAAGACTAATGATGTAGTGGAAGCCAAACAACTTTATACATGTGTTTATCAATCAAAGTGGCATGAATTGTACCTTGGACCATCTAAGTAAAATTCATATCATCTAGAATAAAATAATCAAATCTGATAAAGAAGAGACAGACACATACTCAAGTTGGATAAGAATCGAATCTGATAAAAATCAAATCTCGAAAGTTGTTACAAATTTCACTGTGGATCTTCTCCACTGTGGATTCATCTGCAAGTTGGTGGCAGAAACCCCATCTTTGTTATAGATTATGTCTTCCCCAACAAAACCTCGGCGAGAATTGATCTTCCGGCAGAAACCCTAGCTCGTGGATTAGGCGAAGCTCTCCGCGGGTTGCATAGCCATTGATTTTCTCGGGTAAAATGATAAACGGCAGCGGTGGTAGAATACGGCGGCATGGAAGAGTGCGGAGGAGATGGACAGCGGCAGAGGTGATGGCAGAGCGTATAACGAGAGAGAAGGGAAGAAAGAAGACTATATATACATTAAATCATGATAGTCAGATAAGATTTCAATTGAACGATCAGATTAGTGGTAGTAACATTGGTTGTAACATTACTTGGTTGTTACAAAATGGGATAAGATATTTTAACAACCAAGTAATGTTACAACCAATGTTACTACCACTAATCTCACCATTAAATTGAAAATCTTATCTGACAGTCCTGATTTAATGTATATATAGTCTTCTTTCTTCCCTTTTCTCTCTCGTTATATGCTCTGCCATCACCTCTGTTGTTGTCCATCTCCGTCGTGCTGTTCCACTGATTGTTTTTCATACGTTCTGGTGCTGATTGTTTAATTTCACTTTTTGCACTCAAGGATTTGGGAATTTCAAGGATTTCAAAAAAATTGACTAAAATCAAGAGTTCTCCTAAGAAGACACTGTTAAACTTGTATTTGCTTTGTTTTTTCTCTACAGTCTGCAAAGAACCAGCATTTGATTTGACGCATTTCTCCCCCTTGTCATGTGCAGTGTCATTTTTCTAAACTGAAATCAAAGACATTAATGTAGTGGAAGCCAAACAACTTTTTACTTGTAGTTATTAATCAACGTGGCATGAATTGTACCTTGGACCATCTAAGTGAAATTCATATCATCTCGAATAAAAAAATCGAATCTGATAAAGAAGAGACAGACACATACGCAAGTTGGATAAAAATCGAATAAAAATCGAATCTGATAAAAATCAAATATCGAAAGTTGTTGCGGGTTTCACCGTGGATCTGCTCCACCTGAGGACTCATCTGCAAGTTGGTGGCAGAAACACCATCTTTGTTATAGATTATGTCTCCCCCAACAAGACCTTGGTGAGAATTGATCTTCCGACAGAAACCCTAGCTCGTGGATTAGGCCAAGCTCTCCGCGGGTTGCATAGCCATTGATTTTCTCGGGTAAAATGATAAATGGAGGTGACGGTAGAATACGGCGACATGGAAGACTGCGACGGAGATGGACAGTGGCAGAGGTGATGGCAGAGCGTATAACGAGAGAGAGAAGGGAAGAAAGAAGACTATATATACATTAAATCAGGACCGTCGGATAAGATTTTCAATTTAACGGTGAGATTAGTGGTAGTAACATTGGATGTAACATTACTCGGTTGTTACAATATCCTATCCCATATATACATCTCCGCCGCACTCTTCCACAGATTGTTTTTCGTACGTTCTGGTGCTGATTGTTTAATTTCACTTTTTGCTCTCAAGGATTTGGGAATTTCAAGGATTTAAAAAAATTGGACAAAAAGCACGAGTTCTCCTAAGAAGACACTGGTAAACTTGTATTTTATTTGATTTTGCTCAACAGTCTAAAAAGAACCAGCATTTGATTTGACGCATTTCTCCTCCTTGTCATGTGCAGCGTCATCTTTCTAAACTGAAATCAAAGTAGAATGCGGCGGTAGAATGCGGCGGCGTGGAAGAGTGCGACAGAGATGGACAACTACAGAGGTGATGGCAGAGCGTATAACGAGAAAGAATAGAAGAAAGAAGACTATATATACATTAAATCAGGACCGTTGGATAAGATTTTCAATTTAATGGTGAGATTAGTGGTAGTAACATTTGTTGTAACATTACTTGGTTGTTACAATATCCTATCCCTCAGAAAATGGGATAGGACATTGTAACAACCAAGTAATGTTACAACCAATGTTACTACCACTAATATCACCGTTAAATTGAAAATCTTATCCGACGGTCCTGATTTAATGTATATATGGTCTTCTTTCTTCTCTTCTCTCTCTTGTTATACCCTCTGCCATCACCTCTGCCACTGTCCATCTCTGCCTCACTCTTCCACATATTGTTTTTCATACGTTCTGGTGCTGATTGTTTAATTTCACTTTTTGCTCTCAAGGATTTGGGAATTTCAAGGATTTCAAAAAATTTGACTGAAATCACGAGTTCTCCTAAGAAGAAACTGGTAAAATTATATTTTCATTGATTTTGCTCTACATTCTGCAAAGAACCAGCATTTGATTTGACGTATTTCTCCCCCTTGTCATGTGCAGCGTCATCTTTCTAAACTAAAATCAAAGACTAATGATGTAGTGGAAGCCAAACAACTTTATACCCGTGGTTATCAATCAACGTGGCATGAATTGTACGTTGGACCATCTAAGTGAAATTCATATCATCTCGAATAAAAAAATCGAATCTGATAAAGAAGAGACAGACACATACGCAAGTTGGATAAAAATCGTATCAAAATCGAATCTGGTAAAATCGAATCTGGTAAAAATCGAATCTCGAAAGTTATTGCGGATTTCACGGTGGATCTGCTCCACCTGAGGACTCATCTGCATGTTGGTGGCAGAAACACCATCTTTGTTATAGATTATGTCTCCCCCAACAAGACCCCGGTGAGAATTGATCTTCCGGCAGAAACCCTAGCTCGTCGATTAGGCCAAGCTCTCCGCGGGTTGCATAGCCATTGATTTTCTCGGGTAAAATGATAAACGGCAGTGGCGGTAGAATACGGCGACGTGGAAGACTGCGACGGAGATGGACAGTGGCAGAGGTGATGGCAGAG
Organism: Gastrolobium villosum; assembly: GCA_032173675.1. Taxonomy (NCBI): domain Eukaryota; kingdom Viridiplantae; phylum Streptophyta; class Magnoliopsida; order Fabales; family Fabaceae; genus Gastrolobium; species Gastrolobium villosum. Next base: position 46,123 of record JAVKPL010014520.1, read on the forward strand.
CGTATAACGAGAGAGAAGGGAAGAAAGAAGACTATATATACATTAAATCAGGACCGTCGGATAAGATTTTTAATTTAACGGTGAGATTAGTGGTAGTAGAATTGGTTTTAACATTACTCGGTTGTTACAATATCCTATCCCATGTATACATCTCCGCCGCACTCTTCCACAGATTGTTTTTCGTACGTTCTGGTGCTGATTGTTTAATTTCACTTTTTGCTCTCAAGGATTTGGGAATTTCAAGGATTTAAAAAAATTGGACAAAAAGCACGAGTTCTCCTAGGAAGACACTGGTAAACTTGTATTTTATTTGATTTTGCTCAACAGTCTAAAAAGAACCAGCATTTGATTTGACGCATTTCTCCTCCTTGTCATGTGCAGCGTCATCTTTCTAAACTGAAATCAAAGTAGAATGCGGCGGCTGCGGCGGTAGAATGCGGCGGCGTGGAAGAGTGCGACAGAGATGGACAACTACAGAGGTGATGGCAGAGCGTATAACGAGAAAGAATAGAAGAAAGAAGACTATATATACATTAAATCAGGACCGTTGGATAAGATTTTCAATTTAATGGTGAGATTAGTGGTAGTAACATTTGTTGTAACATTACTTGGTTGTTACAATATCCTATCCCTCAGAAAATGGGATAGGACATTGTAACAACCAAGTAATGTTACAACCAATGTTACTACCACTAATATCACCGTTAAATTGAAAATCTTATCCGACGGTCCTGATTTAATGTATATATGGTCTTCTTTCTTTCTCTCTCTCTCTCTTGTTATACCCTCTGCCATCACCTCTGCCACTGTCCATCTCTGCCTCACTCTTCCACATATTGTTTTTCATACGTTCTGGTGCTGATTGTTTAATTTCACTTTTTGCTCTCAAGGATTTGGGAATTTCAAGGATTTCAAAAAATTTGACTGAAATCACGAGTTCTCCTAAGAAGAAACTGGTAAAATTATATTTTCATTGATTTTGCTCTACATTCTGCAAAGAACCAGCATTTGATTTGACGTATTTCTCCCCCTTGTCATGTGCAGCGTCATCTTTCTAAACTAAAATCAAAGACTAATGATGTAGTGGAAGCCAAACAACTTTATACCCGTGGTTATCAATCAACGTGGCATGAATTGTACGTTGGACCATCTAAGTGAAATTCATATCATCTCGAATAAAAAAATCGAATCTGATAAAGAAGAGACAGACACATACGCAAGTTGGATAAAAATCGTATCAAAATCGAATCTGGTAAAATCGAATCTGGTAAAAATCGAATCTCGAAAGTTATTGCGGATTTCACCGTGGATCTGCTCCACCTGAGGACTCATCTGCAAGTTGGTGGCAGAAACACCATCTTTGTTATAGATTATGTCTCCCCCAACAAGACCCCGGTGAGAATTGATCTTCCGGCAGAAACCCTAGCTCGTCGATTAGGCCAAGCTCTCCGCGGGTTGCATAGCCATTGATTTTCTCGGGTAAAATGATAAACGGCAGTGGCGGTAGAATACGGCGACGTGGAAGACTGCGACGGAGATGGACAGTGGCAGAGGTGATGGCAGAGCGTATAACGAGAGAGAAGGGAAGAAAGAAGACTATATATACATTAAATCAGGACCGTCGGATAAGATTTTTAATTTAACGGTGAGATTAGTGGTAGTAGAATTGGTTTTAACATTACTCGGTTGTTACAATATCCTATCCCATGTATACATCTCCGCCGCACTCTTCCACAGATTGTTTTTCGTACGTTCTGGTGCTGATTGTTTAATTTCACTTTTTGCTCTCAAGGATTTGGGAATTTCAAGGATTTCAAAAAATTGGACAAAAAGCACGAGTTCTCCTAAGAAGACACTGGTAAACTTGTATTTTATTTGATTTTGCTCAACAATCTAAAAAAAACCAGCATTTCATTTGACGCTTTTCTCCCCCTTTTCATGTGCAGCGTCATCTTTCTAAACTGAAATCAAAGTAGAATGCGGTGGCTGCGGCGTAGAATGCGGCGGCGTGGAAGAGTGCGACGGAGATGGACAACTACAGAGGTGATGGCAGAGCGTATAACGAGAAAGAATGGAAGAAAGAAGACTATATATACATTAAAACAGGACCGTTGGATAAGATTTTCAATTTAATGGTGAGATTAGTGGTAGTAACATTTGTTGTAACATTACTTGGTTGTTACAATATCCTATCCCTCAGAAAATGGGATAGGTCATTGTAACAACCAAGTAATGTTACAACCAATGTTACTACCACTAATCTCACCGTTAAATTGAAAATCTTATCCGATGGTCCTGATTTAATGTATATATGGTCTTCTTTCTTCTCTTCTCTCTCTTGTTATACCCTCTGCCATCACCTCTGCCACTGTCCATCTCCGTCTCACTCTTCCACATATTGTTTTTCATACGTTATAGTGCTGATTGTTTAATTTCACTTTTTGCTCTCAAGGATTTGGGAATTTCAAGGATTTCAAAAAAATTGACTGAAATCACGAGTTCTCCTAAGAAGACATGGTAAACTTGTATTTTCTCTGATTTTGCTCTGCAGTCTGCAAAGAACCAGCATTTGATTTGACGCATTTCTCCCCCTTGTCATGTGCAGCGTCATCTTTCTAAACTGAAATCAAAGACTAATGATGTAGTGGAAGCCAAACAACTTTATACCTGTGGTTATCAATCAACGTGGCATGAATTGTACCTTGGACCATCTAAGTGAAATTCATATCATCTCAAATAAAAAAATTGAATCTGATAAAGAAGAGACAGACACATACGCAAGTTGGATAAAAATCGAATCAAAATCAAATCTGATAAAAATTGAATCTCGAAAGTTGTTGCGGATTTCACCGTGGATCTGCTCCACCTGAGGACTCATCTGCAAGTTGGTGGCAGAAACACCATCTTTGTTGTAGATTATGTCTTCCCCAACAAAACCCCGGCGAGAATTGATCTTCCGGCAGAAACCCTAGCTCGTGGATTAGGCGAAGCTCTCCACAGGATGCATAGCCATTGATTTTCTCGGGTAAAATGATAAACGGTTGCGGCGGTAAAATGCGGCGGCGTGGAAGAGTGCGGCGGAGAAGGACAGCGGCAGAGGTGATGGCAGAGCGTATAATGAGAGAGAAGGGAAGAAAGAATACTATATATACATTAAATCAGGACCGTTGGATAAGATTTTCAATTTAACGGTGAGATTAGTGGTAGTAACATTTGTTGTAACATTACTTGATTGTTATAATATCATATATATATATATATAGTGGCGGAATTACCTTGTTGCACCTATCCGCAGGTGCGGACATAAAATTTCAAGTAGTTTTGTTCTTTAACAAAAGGGATAATTACTAACTGAAGAAGTAAAAATTACTAACTGAAACATTGACAGAATGGAATTGCATGCTAATACATTGACAGAATGGAATTGATGGTTTCATTTTCATTATTATTTTTTACTGGTTCTATCTCTTTTAATGAAATTAAAATATATTAATTTGTAATTTCATGATCGTGTTTTATCATATTTTTAAAATATAGCAGGCATAAAAATGATTGGTCAAATTATTACCTCCAGCTTGTTACGGAAGCAATTAGATTCTGAATGGGTTCATAACCTTGTATATGAAATTTGATTTGTTTATCAAAAAAAAAGGTTGATTTAAACTTTTTTCACAAAAAAAAATTTCGGGGGCATTTGTTTATAGAAAAAAGGTTGATTTAAACTTTTTTTACAAAAAAAAAGAAATCCGGGAACGTTGTCCCCGAACCCCAAACACTAAGTGTGCGGACATAAACAAAACTTCCTGGGTCCGCATATATATATATATATATATATATATATATATATATATATATATATATATATATATATATATATATATATATATAAAATCTAAAGAAAACTCACAACCAAACAATTTAAGGAGCAGCTTGCCAAAATTTCTGAGCTTGTAAAGAAGTTACCTACAGTAAACAGTACTATTCCGTGCCTTTCAAATCTCCACAGCACAAAGGCCATAAGATGCAAAAATCATTTCCCATTATTCAGACTATGAGTTATTGCTTGCGCCGCATTATATTACCTACTTTTTTATTTTATTTTTGGAATATATATTACCTTCTATTAGAGCAACACAAAATGAGCACCCTACGGTTTGTGGCTTGGTATTTTAATTTTATTTGATTTTTCAATCTCACTCTCTTCCGAGCATTTGTTAAGATTTTTTTTATTAAAGACCAAAATTATACATACAACTAGTGAATTACCCGTGCGATACCCGGGGAAAAAAGAATGAAATTATTGTCGCCGTCGTTGGTTAATCATCGCACCGATAAATCAACACATTTTTCTTGCTATCAACCTCTAATAGCACAATGGTGGAGGTATAAAAATGAAGGAACAAAAGCAAACTGGTTACTTGAGAAATATCAGCATGTAATATATTTTTATATTTATCCACAAAAATGATTCTTATATTCGTATCTATATTATTATCTATCTATGTTTTCTGTAGTTAGACAATAAACATAATAATAGATATAAAAAAATGTTGGTGAGCATGGGCGGGTCGGCCTTCCGGACCGAGCCCAATTTGTCACCTCTAACTGTCAGCATTTTATATAAGTATGTAATGGGTTTTTATATCTATCAACAATTTTTTTTTCTTATAGTTACATCTAGTATCTATATTTTCTATATTTAGACAGTAAACATAAGAAGAACAAAAAAGTATTGGCAGGGGTGGTCCGGCCCGCATTTTACCACATATATATGTCAGCATTTTACACCGGCATGTAATAGGTTTTTATATTTATCCAAAAGAAAAAGTTTCTTATAGTTGTCTCTAGATTACTATCTATCTATATTTTATATAATTAGACAATAAACATAAGAATAAAAAAAATTGTTGGTGCACTGGGTGGGCCGGCCCTCCAGACCGAGCCCAATTTGTCAACTCTAACTGTCAGCATTTTATATCAGCATGTAATATATTTTTATATTTATCCACAAAAATGATTCTTATAGTTGCGTCTAGATTATTATCTATCTATATTTTCTGTAGTTAGACAATAAACATAATAATAGATATAAAAAAGTGTTGGTGAACATGGGCGGGTCGGCCCTCCGGGCCAAGCATATTTTGCCACCTCTAACTGTCAGCATTTTATATAAGCATGTAATAGGTTTTTATATCTATCAACAACAAAAAATTCTTGTAGTTGCATCTAGATTAATATCTATCTATATTTTCTATATTTAGACAGTAAACATGAGGGGGAGAAAAGTGTTGGCGAGCGGGGAGGGCCGGACCTCCGGGCCGAACTCATTTTACTACCTTAACTTAACTGTCAACATTTCATATAAGCATGTAATAGATTTTTATATCTCCACAAAAAAAGAAGTTTCTTACAATTGCGTCTAGATTACTATCTATATGTTTTCTATATTAATTTTAAAATTCAACATGATAATGGAATTAATTATACATACTTTTAAAAAATAATTTTATTCTCTTTTAATTTGTATTATATACATACATACACACATATATATATATATATGTGTGTGTGTGTATATGTGTATATATGTACATTTAAAATATATATCTTAAGTATTTTTTAAAAAGTTTCTTGTACGAAATTTTTTTCCTTTTTGTATCATTATTTTAAGTTAAGATTTTAATTTACTATATTTTAAAGTATACTTTTATAATTTCAAATATTTTTTTCGTTTAATTAATAACTTTTTATTAAAACTATGCTTTTTTATGCATATCCTTTTTCCAGTTTTATAATTAATTCTGATAGGTATAATAATTAAGCCCAATAGACATAATAATAACTATCATTGATATGCTTAATAATTTCCAATGCAGAAAGTAGTGGACAATATTAAATGCTAAATCTTTTCCTCCTCTCAAGTTCAAAATTAAAAATTAGAAAATCTAAATTTTAAGTATTAAATATTTTCCCTCCCAATAAATATAATAATAAATTAATAGGCTTAAAAAAATTTATGCAAAAAATAAAGGGAAACGTGCATAGAAGTCTATGCACATTCTCTAAGTAATAGCTTAATAATTCACGACATAGGAAATTATGTTAACTATACTCTTACATCAAAATAATGAAAGTTTGATTTCTTTCTAATATTTTTAATTTTAAAATTTAAAATTCAACATGATAATAGAATCAATTATACATACTTTTAAAAAAAAAAATTTTACTCTTTTAATTTATATTATATACACACATATATATATGTATAATAATGAAAGTTTGATTTCTTTCTAATATTTTTAATTTTAAAATTTAAAATTCAACATGATAATAGAATCAATTATACATACTTTTAAAAAACAATTTTTTACTCTTTTAATTTATATTATATACACACACACAAATATGTATGTATATATATATGTATGTATGTATGTATGTATGTATGTATGTCTGTATGTATGTATGTATGTATGTATGTATGTATACATTTAAAATATTTATCTTAAGTATTTTTTAAAAGTTTCTTGTATATTTACCAAAAAAAAAAAGTTTCTTGTATGAATTCTTTTTGCTTTTTGTATCATTATTTTAAGTTAAGACTTTAATTTACTTTATTTTAAAGTATATTTTTATAATTTTAAATATTTTTTCGTTTGATTAATAATTTTTTATTAAAATTAATATTTTTTTTGCATATCTTTTTTTCAATTTTATAATTAATTCTGATAGGTATAAAAATTAAGTCCAATAGACATAATAATAACTATCATTAATATGCTTAATAATTTTCCAGGTAGAAAGTAGTGAGTAATATTAAGTTCTGAATCTTTTCCCACCTCTCAAATCCAAAATTGAAATTTAGAAAGTTTAAATTTTACGTATTAAATATTTCCCTCCCAATAGACATAATAATAAATTAGTAGGTATAATATTTAAGCCCAATAGATATAATATAACTATCATTAATATGCTTAATAATATTCCATGCAGAAAGTAGTAGGCAATATTAAATGCTGAATCTTTTCCCACCTCTCAAATTCAAAATTCAAATTTAGAAAGTATAAATTTTAAGTATTAAATATTTTTTCTCCTAATAGACATAATATTGAATTAATAGGCTTAACAATTTTTTATGCAAAAAATAAAGGGAAACATGCATAGAAGTCTGTGCACATTCTCCAAGTAATAGCTTCTAGGTAATCATTCACGATATAGGAAATTGTGTTAATTACACCCTTACATCAAAAAAATGAAAGTTTGATTTCTTTCTAATATATTTTATTATAAAATTTAAAATTCAATATGATAACAGAATTAATTATACATACATTTAAAAAAAAAATTTCTCTTTTAATTTATATAATAAACACACACATATATATATATATATATTTAAAATGTTTATCCAAATTATTTTTTAAAAAGTTTCTTATACGAAATTTTTTCCTTTTTGTATCATTATTTTAAGTTAAGATTTTAATTTACTTTATTTTAAAGTATATTTTTATAATTTTAAATATTTTTTTCGTTTAATTTCGTAATCTTTTATTAAAATAAAAAAAATCATGCATAACTTTTTTCCAATTTTATAATTAATTCTGATAGGTATAATAATTAAGCCCAATATACATTATACTAACTATCATTAATATGCTTAATAATTTCCAATGCAGAAAGTAGTGGGCAATATTAAATGCTGAATCTTTTCCCACCTCTCAAGTTCAAAATTCAAATTTAGAAAGTTTAGATTTTAAGTATTAAATATTTTCCCTCCTAATAGACATAATAATAAATTAATAGGTTAACAATTCTCTATGCAAAAAATAAAGGGAAACATGCATAGAAGTCTATGCACATTCTGCTAGTAATAGCTTCTAGGTAATCATTCACGACATAGGAAATTGTGTTAATTATATTCTTACATCAAAAGAATGAATGTTTGATTTCTTTCTAATATATTTAATTTTAAAATTTAAAATTCAACATGATAATAGAATTAATTATACATACTTTTAAAAAATAATTTTTACCGTGTTGTAGGTATTACAAATAGAAAAGAAATAAGGACTTTAAGATAAAAGAGAAATTTTTACCGTGTTGAATTCTGAGATGGTGCCCACAAAGCATAGACAATGAAGGCTAAACATAAATATTTAATCATTTAAAAATAAGGACATTTTATTATATCATCTCGTTCATGATATTGTGTTATGGAAAAAATACTTGTAGAAGTAAAAAAGATAGGGAAGAATGTCATACCTTCCTATGAGGAAGTAATGAGATTCATATTCTAGTGATTCTAAATCATCCCCTCAGCTTTACTCTACAATAGTGCTACAAAAAAAATGAAAAATATTATATGTTCATCAAATAGAAGAACAACTTAAGAAGATGAAGAAGATAAATAGAAAGAGAAGAGAAGAAACATATACACAAAAGCTAATTACCAAATGAAAAGACCCAGTAGTAACACATATCCTATTTATACACAAAATAATTTCATTTTTTAATAATTACCTATGCAGAAAGTAGTGAGATATTAATGATGAACTATTTTATCACCTTTAAGTTTAAATTTTGAATTTGAATACTTTTCCACCTACCAATGCAAAAAGTAATGAGATATTATTACTTTTCCACTTATCAATGCAAAAAATAGTGGATCATTAATACAGCTGTCTTCCACCATATAAAAGTGAATTATATTCCCACCCATGAATTTAAAATTTTGAATTTGTATTTTTAAATTATTTTATTCATTAAAAAATGTTTTTCCAAAGCTGCAACACATTTATTACTCCTCATAATAATCCATGCATAGTGGGTCATTAATGCATGTGTATTGCAACACATATTTGTATTTCTCATATTGTTTGTTCATTAAAAAATGTTTTCCCAAAGGTGCAAATATTTATTACTTCTCACATATTCAAACTTTTCAAAATCTGTCAAGTGTGAACACAAACTTCATAAGCAATGATAGATTGACACATCATCAAATTTACCAAAGTTTGGATGAAGATTTTATATATTAAAATTGACAATACATTTATTATCACTTTATTAAGATATGAGTTAGAGTGGATAATAAGTGATGAGATTTGAAAATTGTTCACATGTTTGTGCACTATCAAATTGTTTAGAAAATAAATGAAAGAAAGTTATTTACGTAACTACTAGTTATTATTAGTTAATTGCAAGAAAATAATTGAAACAAATAAAACTATAGGGATGCATTTGTAAATGACAAATGGTCAAATCGGAAAAAAAAAAGTGTTTGCATATTTTATCCAATCAATAAGCAAATAAATAAATAAATAACAAAGTAAAAAATTACAGCTGGTAGCAAAGATATACACCACAAAATAAATAACTGAACATGTGATGTCCATTAACAAAATGGACAAAAAGACCTAAAATTGGTTAGCATCATAAATGCTTTCTTCTTCTTCCAAGGCATCAACCTCCCATTTCCAAGAGAGTGAAAACAGATGAGAAATCAAACGTAACCCAATACCAAACCCTCTTAATTGCCAAAGTTGTGGACAACATTCTTGAGGGACCCACATACACATGGTTTGACGGATTACATTACAGGCTCACAGCAAATACCTCCCATGCTCATCATGCTAATGTTGATTCTTAAGTTTTCACCCTTCACGTTTTCCTAAGTTTAAAAAGGACCAAATCGTGGATGTGTGAAAGTTTTTCAAGTTTCACATCGAAGGGGCAATGTGTGTACAAACTGTAAGCTTTCTCATGGCCAAATTTGACAAAGTACTCAAAGATAAACCGCTTGCGAATCACATTACTTTTGGTAATGGTGCCAACTATATAATCCATTACATTATTATATCCAACACATACAAATTATTTTAAAAAAATATGATGTAATAAATAAATTTGTAAGAATATATAAAATAATATTACTTGACTAGTTTGGTTGAGTCAAATAAGATATAAAGTCAGTTAATTCTACTTCCCTAATTTTTAACATTGATTCAAATACTGTGTGATAGAATAAGCGAGGAGCCAGCGGACGTTCACCCCCTTTGAGTTTATATAAATCTTTGGAAATAAATCTTATAAGGGTTTATCATCTATCATTTAACATGACCACAAAATTTCCTACACACACAACATTTTGTGGGACCCGCAGCAAAAAAAACAAAAAACCCCGGCACGCAAAACGAATATATATAACATAACACAATCACTTTTCCTACAACATAACTCTTCTAAAATCCATATTATAATTTATATTTTAATTATATATCTAATGCTCGCCACCTATGATGCACGGACACTGATACGGGATACGACACGTTAATTCTAAAAAATGACATATTTCGACACGTTGGGACACGTTTTGATATTAAATAATATTTTTAAGGGTTTTATAAATTATGTTGTAGGAAAAGTGTTTGTGTTATGTTATGGAGATTCGTTTTGCGTGCCAGAATTTTTTATTTTTTTGTTGTGGGCCCCACAAAATGTTGTGAGTGTAGGAAATTTTTTCTGGTCATGTTAAATGATAGATGATAAATCCTATTTTTAATATATATAATATAATTTATATTTAATACATATAACAGTCATAATAAGTCATATAACTAATCAAATATTCAAATTTCATAACATAAATATAAAAAATATAAAAAAATTGTACCTTATTAATTTTTCATGTCAAATTTCATTAAAGAAAAACATTGATTTATAAATGATTTTTTTTAAATTAATAAAATAAAATTAAAATTAAAAAAAAAAATTGTTGGAGTGTGTCGGAGCGTTGACCACGCGTCAGAAAAATTGACTGCATGTCAAAAAAACTTGTTGGGACATGTCAGAAAGTTGGCCACATATCCTAAAATATTAACCGTGTGTCGGACACATGTCGGAACGTGTCCGTATCGGACACACGGACACGTGTCCGACACGCACCATTCAATAAAAATGACTAGTCCGTGCTTTAGAGCTCGCCACCTTTTGAAATTAAAAAAAAAAAAAATTCTTTAATTTAATAAATATAATTTTAATTTTTTTTCAAATAATTAAAATTAAAAGAAAATGTTTCCATAATAATTTTGTGCCTTGAAAAAAAGAAATTGCACGACAGAACTTCAACTAGAGGAGACTTATTTTAGAGCTCCCGGTGCATAAAACATTGGGTGGGGCTGAGGAGAGAGAGTGAAAGAGAGATTGAGGAGAGAGAAAAAATAAAGAAGAAAAAAAATAAAAAATTACACATGTCACTATTTTAATGAAAAAATCAAGTGGGTGCAGGAGCATATTAAAAATTTCAAAGATCACGATAAACCCCAAGCGAGACAGAAATAGAAGGTGCACATGAGTTAGTTAGCTGTTAATTTCATTAAATTGAACCAGCAAAAGTTAGGGACTCTGTTTCCAAGTCCAGGACTCTATTTAACTTAAGCCGCTCAATTGCACATCCCTGATCTGATTTGGGACATAAAACACCACCAAACTAGATCACAACAATCAAATGGCCATCACCACCACCACCAACACCAGTTGCAGAGTGTTAGCTATTGTCAGTTTAGTCCTTGTGCTAGCATGTTATGGCGTATCTGCTCAGTCTCCGGCGCCGGAAACAGGCACAGCTCCATCCCCAGCGGGCATTGACTGCTTTACAGTATTAACAAACATGTCAGATTGCCTAACCTTCGTAGAAGATGGGAGTAATCTGACAAAACCAGACAAAGGTTGCTGCCCTGAGTTTGCAGGTCTGGTTGATAGCAACCCCATATGCTTGTGTCACCTTCTAGCCAAACCTGACTCTATTGGCATCAAGATTGATATCAACAAAGCTCTTAAGCTTCCTTCTGTATGTCGTGTCACTACACCTCCGGTCAGCACCTGCTCAGGTAAACTTCAACATCTTCATAATATAGGTTTTAGTATAATTTTTGTCAGAAATTCCTTCTCATAACTTATTTTTCATTTCTAAATCATGGAAAGGCGTGATTCATATACTTTTTTGGTTAAAAGCGTGATTCATATACTTTACTAGTTGCTTAAGGAATCAAATCTAGCTTTTTTTAAAGAATGGGGATTAGGGGTGTAAATGGTCACGCTGCCTGGTCCGGCCTACGTTGAGCCTGGTCTAATTTTAGCCTATGTTGAAAAGCAGAGTAGGCTTACGTTTATAAAAAAAATTTAACAAATAGGTTGTATGCCAATTTTGTCAAGCCTAAAGCCTGGTAGGCTAATTTTAAAAAATAAAGTAAAATAATATATTTATTTTATGTGGTAATTAGTACCAACCCTTATCTTGATGGTGGTTTAAAGATATTTCAATAAATAATATTCTCTTGTAGATTTTATTTCAGTTTTGGTTGATTTAGTAATTGTTTTTTTTTATTTTCCCAATTTTTTTCATTCTATTCCTATCTGATATACATCACAGAGCTCAGGTATTATGTTGACTCTTTCTTGTATGTCATTTTTTATTTCTTACGAGAAGTACTATTGCATGCATGAATGGAACTCTTCTCGGTATATTTTTTTAATTATTTTTTTTACTGTTGTAAAATTCTTAATGCTCACTAATGAAATTTATATCTTGTGTCAAAAAAATGCAGCAATTTATTAATACGTTAATAACTTCTAATGTCAAGCGAATATTTTAAAAAAATTTAAAAAAAAATTAAAATTTTTAAAAAATATATTACGAGGGAGGCCTACAAGGCCAGACTTAAAAATAGGCCATATCAGGATTTCTAATTTTTTAAAATAGGCTAGACTTGACTTATAAATAAAGTCTTTAGAAGGTCAGATAGATTAAATATTTTTTTACATAGGTTTAGGCCAGAAAGATTAAAGTCCAGTCTAGTCCATTTATACCGCTAATGGGGATGCTATAATTCTTGGGAGTGGAAATTTTAGATTATTTAATTGTAAATTTTTTGTATCAATCTCTTACTTCACATGCATTAAATTAAGTACGATCCAATTATTATTAATAAAGAAAGAGATGTAGACAGCCAAATTACCTAAAAATTTAATGTGAGAGAATCTATTCTCATAATTCTTATAATCACAAATTTTATATTTGTGGATCCAATAAATAACGTGTAATTTTCAATTTATTGTCTATTGTCGTATAGATTTTTGTGAAGTAATGTGCCGACATCGCCATCATAAGGCCAGAACCTTTTCTTAAAATGGGGGAGGTTAAATTGAATAGGGCGAGTGGTACCATTTTTGTACAATTTAAACTCAAAAAAACTAAACAATTTTTGTAGTAACTTTATTTTAACATTTTGAATTTTGGTTCAAATTCAAATGTTGTTGCTTATCCTTAAAAAAACTGTACTGTATCAAAACTAAATTTTTTAAAAATTCCTATTTTTGCTTTCTGGAATCTCAACTTCATCAACGCAATTGAGTGTGCTAGTACAGCGGACTACTTTTTAGGACCACTAATACCAATTTTTCTAAGCTTAATTTTAAATTCTAATAACTTTATGCCCATATCTAAAAACAAAAAACACATACCAATTTTACACGTGTGTCTCTGTTTTCTTTTTTTTTCTTTTTTATGAATATGAACTACAGTCACAAGTGTAATTTATCTATGAATTTCAATTGTGACAATAACATAAATATTTTAGGTTTAATATGTACATGAACTTTAAAGATTGTATTTTGTAATGTAGCTCAAATTAAAAATATTAACAATTACATTCTTTTAATATAATCTTTTTTATAAATTGATTTTAATACACATTCACATATAATTTACAAAATCATATTTAATACGTGTTTTACCTTTTTACTCCTGTAACATTTATTTCCATTCTAATGCTGTTAATTTCCAGCTCAGAAGTAGCTTGTTTGTGTAACGCTGCACATGCACACATGACTGATGTTGTTGAAATTTAAAATTGACAATAAAGCCGTCGAACTACCAACAACCCCTTTGCCAACCGCCAACAAACAACAGCAATAATAGTGCAATATTACCAATAGCGATAGCTTGGACCCAAAATAACTATGACAAACAACTCAAATTCGTTTACATAGGGTGCATGCAAAAAATATTTTTTTAGTTTGAGACACAGAAATGATAAGAAATAATATTTCATTATATCGATTTATTTTTTAAAAAATAAATCGATAATTTAGGAACACAAATTGACATAAATAAAAAATAAATTTTTTGACACACTATTAATTAAATATATTCATAGTAAAATGTGCTATGATAATTAAATATACATTTTATTAAATACAATATTTGTTAAATACATCACAAAAACTCTTTCAAAGAATAAAAATAAAAAAATTATTAATGTTGTATAAACAGTATAATTATAAACATAAAAATACATTGCTTACAATGTTCGTGATTACTTCTGGATATGATTAACTACTATGTGATAAGATCAAATTAATTGAATTTTGATGCATCTGCATCAAGATATTGTGCATGGTTAATTAAAAAAATTATGTAAATAACTTCACTTATTTTTAAATACTTAATTACTGGCGCCGTTTACATTTGGAAAAACATTAGTTTATTTTCCATCTTAGGTATTTCTATATAATCCAAAGATCAATCTTTAGACTTGTTCTATCCATGATTAATGTAATATCGAGCATAGAAGATTCTTTGCTTATGTATGTTGAATGCTATTTCAATTTTGTTTTTCTTTCTCACGATGCTACAGTTATTGGAGTTCCTGTGTCCTTGCCTCCAACAAGTGAAGGTTCTATATCACCAAGTAAGTTTTCCATCAGTTTATTGTTTTGGAAATTTATTTCTCGAGTTACCTGAGATAAAGTTATTTTAAGTGAGTTCAAAACGACATCATTTTGGTGTTATAAGATTAAAAAATTATAATGACAAACACTAATATAACCATGCAATATATTATAATTACAAAAACACTATGATTTTCGCCCCAAAATAATGTCATTTTGAACCTACCGGAAATAACTTTATCTCCTACGGGAGAAATCGTTTACCTTATTGTTTTGTTTATTAACTCTCCATGGGTCCTAATAATGGAAAGTCCTCTATCTTTATTTCGGACAATGAAATTATTTCTGTCTTTCTTCTTATTTTTGTAATAAAACTTCCCCGCTTCTGTGTTTCCGTATTCAATTTTTTTTTCCCTAATTTCCTAATACAGCACCAAAATGTTATAAAATGACTTATTTATTCAGCTACAAAAAACATGCATTTATTTATTTAACCTTTCTGAGGTCACTCAACCTTTTTCTTCCTACAAAAAAGGTTCGAAGTTTATACTGTGATTTTAACTTCTTCTACGGGTGAAGTTTCAACTTTGCTACTGATCCAAAATAAGGTGGGTCCCACTTTAAAAAAAATGGCACACGAAACGAATTGAATGTGCCATTAACACTCCTCCCGTGAAACAAGAAGTGTTTTCCCTTATACTATATATCATAACGGAAGTGTTTATCTTTTTAAATGACACAACTTATATTCTTTTACTCTCACAAAAAGGTGGGACCCATATCTTTATTTTTTTGTTAACTCTTTCTCCTCCTTTATCTATCTCTTTCTTTCTCTTAAAATGAGATAACTTTACATCCTTTAAAATGATACACATTTTACTCATGATAAAAGTCATACCTAACAAATTGAACAATAAAATTGATCTATTAGATTTTTACTACATCTAAATTTATCTTCTAGTTTTATTAAGTTTGTATTTTACCTTTAAATAGCATTCCTAATAAGAAAAACATTTTTAACTCATTTACAAAATTTATTATGCTATTAAAAAATACTTTTAACCCAAAAAATTAAAATTGAGACTTTTATAATTGATTTTTTTTTTTTTAATGTGTCCTCTAGGCAAACACAAATGAAAGAAACGTTTCTTTTAAACAACTTCGTTATGCCAATATAGGTTTTGCATCTTACGGTTGCTACTAGCTTGAGATTGCCTCAGTGCTGACATAATTCTGTTTCTCTAAAAATTAATGAAAGGTTTGGCACAAGAAGGACCAGCCACCAGTCCTTCAAATGGAGTTGCGGCTCCTAGTCCAGGTATGTCTGTCGAATTTTATGCATCATATCATTATTATCATTATTATTTGGTAAATACGCATCACATTATTTTAGGGGTTTGCATCAAATATTATTTTAAAAAAAGTGAGACATGTGTTAGAAAAAATTATATGCACAATATTTGGTAAATACATTTATAAAACCCATTATTTTAAGTACTGAAATACATTTATTTACCAAATATGCACAATATTTGGTAAATACATTTATTTTTTCATTCTCTCTCCATCACTTTTTCTAAACGTCAATGGGTTATATAGGATTTGTGAGGTTCCATAGTTTTTCTGTCTTAGTCTATTCCCTATTATCTTACGGGCATGAAAAGTATTACATCATTAAAGTTTAGTTGATCCATATAGAGTATACCATCAACACCACAAACCCAAGGAATTTGTTTAGCGGTCGTCAAGTTTATTATTTACCTATATTTAAGAGCATGTTTGGGACATTTTTTTAAGTTAAAAGTTATTGTTAAGCTAAAGTTAACCTTTTTAAACAAATATCAAAAAATAAAGTTAAAAGTTGTTTGGTAATTATATAAAGCTATTCTGAGGATTTTAAAGAAGGGAAAATTAAATAATTTGTTATTATGATTAATTATTAGGATAAAGAGTAAAATTGGTAAAAATAAATTTAGATTAAGGGTGAAACTAAAATAAATGAAAATTCTAAAAAGTTAGTATATATCTTTAAAAAAAACCACTCTTAGAACTTTTAGCTTTTCCCTTTTTTATTCATTATATCAAAAATACACTTTTTATAATAATATTTTTTATAAAAACATGTTTAGTTAAGCTTATACTTACAGGAGAAATAAAATTAAAATTAAACTTCCCAAACAAGCACTAAGTAATTTTCTTTTCCTTAGAAAATCTTTCTTAAAGAGCACATAGATGCATCATTGGGGATGAATCAATTTATATAGGTATAAATTGTACACATATTATTAGTCATTGATTCCACTTCTATCTAACGATACTAATTTATTGATCATATGAGCTATTAGATTCACGTGCAATCAACGGTCAAATAATAAATTAAGAGTCTGTTTAGATCCTCTTATTTTTAAGTTAGAAGCTACTTATAAACTAAAACTAAAAAAAAAGAGTTAAAAAAAAGAAGTTAAAAACTGTTTGTAAATTACACAAAAAATTTAGCTTAAAATTACTTAAAAGCACATATTTCTAGAAAATAATCTCTCTCTACCTTTATCTCTCTTCATTTAAAAAAAACACACAATTCAAGAAAAACAAATAAGAGCTTAAAAAAAAGTTCCTCCTACTAGCTTTTACTTTTCAGTTTTTTTTTTTCATTATAAAAAAAAGAGTTTTTCGTTATTAGAACGTTTCCCAAAACCTGTTTGGCCTAACTTATGCTTATAAGTAGCTTCTAACTAAAAAAAATGATCCAAACAGGCACCAAGTAAGACCTTTCACATTTGTGCAATTTGATAATTCAACAACATAATTAGTTTTTGGGTTTTATAATTCTCATGTTAAATGAGAATTGAAATCTCATGTTGTAGAGATAAAAAACATGTGGGACCATGTGTTAGAAAAAATTACATGTGGGACCCATGTCAGCACAATTGTGAAAAAATAATTTGAAAGAATTATAAAACCCTTTGTTTTTATGATGATATATTGGTCAACTAAATGAAGCCATATGCCCGAAAATGCCTATATATGTACTTCAGTGTAACTAGTTGAACTGTTTGTTTTTGGAAAACAAAATCACTCAGGTGGTACAAGCCCTTCTTCTGACGAAGCTGCTGCCAGCCCTTCTGAAAACAAAAATGGAGCTTCAGGCATTCAAGCCTCTGCCTGGACTTTCATTTTTGGCTTGTCTACTATTTGTGTCTCCATATTCTTCTGATTTTACACTCATTTCTCCGTGTCATTAATTTCGTAGATCTTTCATTTCTTCATTAATTGTATGTTGTAATAAGCTGCTTTGACTGAAGCTTTTGTTGTAGCTTGATGCACTCTTCCAGTAATTACTGATATTATCAGTCAATGACACACTTTAATTAGGACCGTTTTTGTCTCCATCACAACGCCGAGCTCTTTATTTTTGGTATTGTACTTTATTTTTATTTTGATTTTCAAGAAAACTCGTGCTATAAATGTAGGGGAAATGTCCTATTTCAATATGATATTTAGCGGAGTGAGACAAAAACTATATTTCTCATAAATGTAATGTCCTATTTCAATATGATATTTAGGATAAACTATATCGGATGATGTTTAGGGAAGAGATCATCTTAATTTATCTATCATATATAGAATGGATTTCATTCTTTTACTATCTATCACCCTATCTTCGATTTAATACACATTTTCTTCCAATGAAGAATTAGTTCTCGAGTCATAAATTGAGTGCAAGGTAGCTAAACAAGGGTCACAACCAAAATCGTGACCGGAAGACAATTGAAGTATAAAATTCTTAAATAATCGAGTCGCCTGTTATGGACTCATATATGAGGCCCACTATTATTAAGCCCAACAAGGGTTAATCCAAGTATAAATCATACATAATTAAGAAAAGATATTCATCAAGGATATCAATCCTAATACAACAGCATAATACATGGGCTTGGGCCATTAGCAGAAGCACTAAAGGTCCAGCACCCAATACCTATTGGTAAATCCTATAAATAAGAGGTAAAACCTACAGGTATGCACGCTCTCTCTCTTACTGTTATGCTGTCACTGTGCGCACACTCACCCCTTTGGCAAAGCCGTATATTATTTTCTGTGCACAGTGGTCTGCTTAACTCAAAGGCATCTAATTCATAGATATCTTAGAGATGGCACTCAGATCCAAAAGCAACATACTAGCCCATTGTTCTAGACATCTTTGTCTCTAATATACCAGCAGTTGATGATCAATCATCTCAAGGAAAGAGACCTGTGCAAAATAGCTAGAGTTGAAGCTGGATTTTATGTTTTGAGTCTTGTGTGTATATATTTTGTATACTTATTTTGAGGCATGTGTAGTACCCATGCATGTTGATAATTGTTATCATTTTGAGAGGCACGTTTAGCCTTTGTTTTGATTATTGTATTGGAGTTATGAATTTCAGTATGTATTTGTGTATTGGCTTTAAGCCATAGTTCGTTATACGAGGTATTTCATATATGTGTGTTTATCTGTTGTAAGTTTAAGATACGCAAGTTTAATTGTGTTCTAGATTGGTACTGAGTTAAATTTTATGTGAATTCATGGATGAATTCTAAGTATGATAATGTTTATTATGTTTTATCTAGATTTCTCTGTATTGCAAGATTTGGATTTATCCAAATTACAGCCGTTATGTTGTCGTAGGTTTATGTTCAAAATGGTCTCTATGATCATGTTTGAATGGAATATATCTATCAAGTACAAACATGAAAAGAAAGACATAGGTAGACCGTTCAAGAAGTTTGTACAGGTATAGGGCTGTACAGATTACAATAATTGGAATTAGATTTTGTACGTGGCAATGCGGAAAATGATAGTAAGTGTGTTAATTCATTAAAGTAACGTAATCAGAGTAGTATTAGGATAAAACAAAAAAGTTTATCCTTTTTTTACAATAATTAAAAGTAATACTTGTGTTAAGTCTGCCGCTTAATTTATATTTGTGATGCTATTGTACCATATGTATGTTAACTAACCGGCTGTAGAAGGGGTGTTACACATGCCTAACGAGTCAATTAGGACCTAATAAGAACATAAGTTATGTTAAGAGACATAAATATCAAATATGTGATAACATGGGTGTTTTGGTAATTTTATAAACTATTTCTGAACTGAGTTCTGACAATCTAGTAAAATTGTTTGGTGAATTCTAAATACTTAAAGTATGTCTAATTTAATTAGATGATGTGTGGAATTATTTAAGGAATTAGGTCAAAGATTAAAGAAATTTGGTCAAGGATGATTATATTATTTTGTTTGCTATATCATATGTGTAATTACTTTATTTTATGATTGGTTGGTCAAAGTTTCAAGTTAGAAAAGATAAAGTAAAAACCAATTGGAACTAAGTAACATAAACTTTTTAAAAGTTAACTTTTGTGTGCTATGTTTTCTTTTTGAATGCAAGTTGATTCTCTCATGTTTATGTATCATATTCCACTCCATTTTCAAGTGTAATCAGCCTAAGGAAGTTTGAATGAAAGGTTAAAGTGATAATTGATGGGACGAAAATTCGTTCCCTTCTGGGCTGATTTTATTGATAAAAACCCATCTGTTTTGCAACCTGGCATCAATTTTTGTTGCTAAAAGATGTTCCCAAGCAATAAGAACAAAAATGCTGGAAGGAGAACAGATGCCAGCATAACAGCTGTTAAAAGAAAAAGAAAAAGGGAACGAATTGACTTTTTTCTATACCTGCTTTATTAAACTTAATCCTGACCCACTACTTTGCAGAAAAAGCCTGAAAAGAAGCTTCTAAAAAGCCGAGAGTGCACAGTAATCAAGCGGCAAGGAGCATGTACAACAAAAAAGGAAGAGTGTTCATTTATTAAAAGGACATAAAAGGTATTTGGATACGCTCCTCGTGTAAAATATACACCGATGCAAGTATTAGTTTAAATGGGACATTAGATAACAGATATCAAATGTGACCAACTAGTATAAGCAAGGCTCTACATTAGATTCAGATTCAATAAGCTATGAAGCACCAACACTTCAAAAATCCTAACGCGTCGTGTCCGACACTTCCCGAAATTTACCGACACTCCAACACTTTCCGACACTCCAATACTCATTGCAAAGACTCAAAAAAGATTCAAATGTTACGTTATGTTGTATTTTGAGTTCCAACTATTAGATTCGTTAGATTACGATTACGATTTTATTGAGTTTAATATAGACATTTGGGATATCTCATGTTTTTTTGCAAAATTGATAGATATTATATTTAACTTTATTTTTTTGATAAATTATTGAATACTAAATATAATATACACTACATAAATTAAAAATATTACATAATATCAAAACGTGTCCTAATGTGTCGAAATTTAACATTTTTAAAAATTAACGTATCGGAATATCGTATCATGTCGTATCTCGTGTCTCATGTCAGTGTCGGTGCAACATAGTCAGTAAGCTTCAATTTATTTAGTGACAATGACTCTTACTTAAAAGATACAACTTACCACAGATTGCCTGATTTGCTACCCAAGGACAATTTACTTCAGTACCATCAAAAGTTTAGTTGAGTTATTGAACATTTGTTTCTCAAGCAATCACAATAGGATGTAGCAAGACAGACAAATTCAAATATGAGTTTTATCTCAACGGAGCAAAGGCTTAGTTTTCAAAATCAGTTTGTATTTAAAGACCACTTATATTACTTCGGTAAAAAAATTTAGTTTTCAATGTGGGACTATATATCTCAACATATTTAAAGACCACTTATATTACTTCGGTAAAATAAATTAGTTTTGTTAGCTGTTCAAATTTTGGCAAATAAACCACAACTTTGCAAGCTTTATCACAAAACAGAGAACTGTATGTTATGGCTTATGAATGCAAAAATAAAGTGTTCCAATAACTAAGTTAGGCAAGACGACAACACGGACTAAGGGTCACCAAGGCGTTACAGAAGGCACATTTGCTGCAGTGGAGAGGCTGCATGGGGAAAGTGGATTGCAATTCATGATGATGATTTAAGCTTGTTTTACAAGTGGAAAGTAGATAATAGTTCCTTGCATGGTTTAGCTACCATACGATGGGAAAATACCAAATGATGCAATTTCTGGAGTATACATACTAAAACACTTCGGAGCATCAAAGATCACTTTCGCCTCCCTATTAAATACTTTACTGGTGCTTCAAGTGCATCTGCAGTGTAATAGAATAGCATACCTAATTTATATAAGGGTTTTATAAGAGTTATGTTGTAAGAAAAGTGATTGTGTAATGTTATAGAGATTCGTTTTGCGTGCTTTAGTTTTTTTTTTTTTTTTCAAAAGGTGCGGGCCCCCACAAAATGTTGTGTGTGTAGGAAACTTTATATGTGGTCATCCTTTATATAATATGTTTTAATCAAATACAAAAGAAAAGAGCACTGTCCAATATTTTTAATGTTGTATGTCATGATTCAAGGGCCGATTACACAAGAATGTTCTCATTTGCCCATCCAAATCACGCATCGAATGCACAGTCCTTTATTCAATAAATCAAAAGCTTTATTGATGTCCTTAAATTCCACCTCATGACTGACAAATTCATCCAACTGCAGTTCCTGTGAATAAATGGGGCAAAATTTAACAGACTAGAAATGTCCCAAATGATTTGATATTTCATTATTTGTCATTATTATTTTTAAATAATTATTAGTACTATGTATAACATGCATAGGGGGAGAGAGAAAAAAATCCAAAAATGAAATAAAAGAAATTCCATACAGTACCTTGTCCATGTAACGTTTAAGGAGAATGGGTACATGAGACTTAGGTTTGAGTCCTCCAAATAAGGATCCCATGAGGCTCTTCCCATCATGAAGGACCTCACTAGAACTGAGGCTCAGCCTGGATCCTGGCTTGTCAACTCCTAAAACAACTGTTTTTCCCCAACCCTGAAGGCAAAATCATCAGCTTTCCACTTATTGCTTTCAGCTTGAGCTCATATTATTGGTAAGTTAAATCAAGCCAATTTCTATCTAACTGTAAAGTCTATTATCATAAAGTGTATGGAAATTCAACTTAGTTAGCACAAACTAAGACTTTCCTACTTTTAGTGGTCTTTTCAAGCTTTATGCGGAGGTGATTGGTCAAAATCATAGTTTAGTTATAGCTTTAATCACATAATCATTGTCTGCCTATATATGAGAGAGCAAGGATGTGCTTGGGACCGTATGAGGGAGTGACATATACCTTTCTACAAGCAGCAAAGGCTTCATGCACCAATGATGCCATACCAACGCATTCAAAGCAATAATCTGCTCCCCCGCCAGTCATCTCTAAGATAACCTGCTCAGCAACCACATTTGAATCAGTGTTATTAAACCCGACCCGGGCATCGACCCGGTCGGGGTACTGGGTTACTAGGTCACTGGTCGGACCGGCGGGTCACTGGTCGGACCGGTTGACCCGAATATATATAGATATATAAAAAAATATAAATATGAACATATAAATTCAATTATATTTTTCATATCTAAAATGAATTAAACAAGGTTCACTAAATAAGTTCAAAAACATGAAACATAAATAAATAAAAATGCACGTTATTACTATGTCAATTTAAATTGTAACTCGGAATCCCCGTAACCATACCTCTCAATGACATTGAACTCATATTTTTCAAATTCAACTATTTTAAATAACATGTCACATTTTGTTTATTTATTATTCCGCAAATTGCTTCAGTATTGGAAACTGAATTTTGAGGTCATTGTAGAAGAGTATACTAGCAAATAAAATTAAAAAAAAAACTTTTTAAAATGAGTTCTACATTTTTTTCTAATAAGATGAAACAATTTTTATTTTTTTTATTTTTTTTAAATGCATGACCCAACCGGGTCAACGGGTCACCGGGTTTGGCCGGGTTTTGACCGGGTTTGACTGAGTCGACGCATGATCGGTCTAATGCTTAACCCGAACCGGTCCGATGATCGGGTCACCAGGTCAACGGGTCACCGGTCTTGACCGGGTTTGGCCGAGTTTTGACCGGATTTGACTGAGTCGACGCCGAACCGGTCCGATGTCGGGTCACCCGGGTTTTACAACATTGATTTGAATATAGTTTAGCACATGATTAATAGTAAAGACATTGGACTCATGAATATGCATGCAATATTTACAAATTTCTTTTAATCTTTTCATTTGATCTCATGCAAAGAGATATTATCATATCTATTTCCCGGGGAAACAAGAAGGGAATTTCAAGACTCAGATCATATAAATTATAATAAAGATTGAAAGTCTTCAAGAGAGTAGACCTGGCTCACAGGTTTGTTCCCACATCCTCCAGCATGGACAAAGTCTGTGAGTCCAAACTTTTTTCCTGATTAAACGAGAACAAACCCATTAAATTAAATTCAGAATTCTTGCATAACAATAAAAACACCAAAAAAAAAAATTCATAAAAACATATATGATAGAAATTAGAATAAGAAGTGTTCTTCACAAATCCAGAATTTCCCTCTTCGGAACTGATATTAGACTGATTTCAGTATCAAAAAGAAAGATTACAGGTTGTATGTATCACTCTCACTCTCTTTAATAGTGGAAAATAAAAAACGATACAAGATAAAAGGCAATGCCACAGATTCTTTGAGGGACCTGGAATGGAAACATTCCACCTTTTTTGCAATCAAATTCAGCCCAATCTCCATCATACTCGTTTCTTTCATATACTGATTCCGAGCACTACCCCACATCTCTTGCCATGTGTGCAGGTTGGTTATGCAATCAACTTTGCTCTGACATTTTTCTCAGCAGTCGGTACAATTCCCTTAGTACCCTTCCACCTCCTCCTACTATAAACCTTTGTAATTTTGAGGGTGGCTAACAATATTTTATTTGATTTAATGGTTGACATGGTTTTGGTCTTATTAAATAAACAGTGCATTACCAATTCCAAATTTTTCTGGGTTGACATCCACACCTATAATCCTAGTTGCTCCACAAAGTCTAGCTCCCTCTGCAACCTAGTAGACCAATCAAATACAATGAGTCCAAATTTCAGTATATAGATAACCACAAAAGTCACAAAGAAAACAAAGCCATGTTCAAAGAGTCCATACTGCTAATCCAACAGTTCCCAGCCCAAAAATAGCTACCGTAGACCCTGGCTCCACACCTGCTGTTCTCCAAGCAGCACCTACCCCTAAACATGGAAGTTTTAATTAAGATTTCAAAACACTGAATCAGAGGAGTCTTGTGAACTTGTAAGACAAGACAACCTTGAATTATTCAACACAATTAATCTGACCATAATTTATAATTAATGTTGCTCTTTTCTGTTAGTTAGCCTCTAAATTAGAAGGTGAGCCTGAAGTAGTGGTAAAACTATTCCTTCATGACTGAAAGTTCATAGGTTCGAATTCGCGAAACAGTCTCTTTGCAATTATACAAGTGTAAGGCAATGTACAAAGATTTCCCTCACCCACCCTCGCTAATCGGGGTTTAATGACGAGTGGTTTTAGTGTTTGCGTTGTTAAGAGAATTACCGGTTGATACACCACAACTGAGAAGGCATGCCCTGCCAGGAGGAATTTCTGGGTCAATCTTTGTTACATTGGCAATGTCGACCACAGTGTATTCGCTGAAACTTGAAACAAACATGAAATGGTATATAATCTCTCCGTTTAGGTCGGTGAATCTAGTGGTACCATGTCTGGGCATCCATGGAGACACCTTAAAAGGGAAATTAGTACAACGGTTGCTCTTGGTAGATTTGCAATCTATACACTCCCCACAATCTGGTAGAAAAATTGGAATAACCACATCTCCTTTCGTAACTTCAGTTACATCCTTCCCTACACTTTCCACAACCCTATGTTACAGAAAAATTGGTTAAACACATCATCAGTTCCCATAGTCTTCAGTATTTGTATTTGTGGAAAAAGTTAACTTATGCACATGGTGGAAATTCATTTACAACCAACTTAACATAAGAAAAATGAAGAAAAATATACAGTCACAGAATTTACATCATAAATCAATGTTCAAAATAGTTTAGTTGAATCACCAAAATGCTTGCAGACTCTCATGCTCATAATTTAGACACCAAAATCAGTCTCATTATTCAATCCTTTCCCTAAAAATTGGATTTACATAATTAACTATTGTTTTCAAAATACTTTAGTTGAATCACCAAAATGCTTGCAGACTCTCATGCTCATAATTTAGACACCAAAATCAGTCTCAATAGTTATTCAATCCTTTCCCTAAAAATTGGATTTACATAATTAACTATTGTTGAGAATTAGGCTATATTACAAGCAATTTTACTACACAATTTATAGAGACGACCCTTAAAAATTTCACTACATGTAACCCAGAATGCCTATTTACATGTAATCAAACAAATAGGCACCAAAGTTAGGAGCAGAAACCCCTTTTGTATAACTTAAGGTCCACAATAATTTTCAGTAAACATAAAGCATAAAAAGTTAATGTTAATACAAAAAGATCATATTGGGAAATAAACTTTCAGTAAATAAAATCATAATAAGAATAATTAACCGAAAATGTTTTTCTCCTTTTACATAAGAGAATATTTAATTCCTAGACATAGATTGAATTCCGTGCCAAGTTTTTGTTTTTATTTTTATTTTATTTTCTAATTGTTGGCTCCACATTTTTTGTCTAAGACAATTCTCCTCTTAAGTAGAAGGAGAAAAGCATTTCCCATAACTAAAATACAGAAACTCACCCAATTGCCTCATGACCCAGAATTCTTGGAAAATAGGCAGGAGGGTCCTTCAAAACATAGAAAAAGCAATCTTAAAAAAAAATTCAAAAGGTATGACTAGTAAAAAGATTTAAAATCATAAGGACAAAACTATAAATAAAAAAAAATAGTGCTGGAAAGGTACTGAGTGAAAAACAAATTAAAATCAAGAAATAATTAAAAAAACCTGCATGTTCCAAAAAGTGATATCGCTGTGGCAGAGAGAGGTACATATAACACGAATCCGAACCTCACGAGGCATTGGAGGCGCCACAATGATCTCCTCAATAACCAAAGGCTCACCGGGTCTTCTAACAACCGCCGCTACAGTTTTGCAATGGAAAACAGAACAAGTACCATTCATATCAAACTTCAAATGAGAATGGCTTGGTAGGCTATATAGGATCTATGATAACAGAATATAAGAAACACATTTTCATGAAGCAATGACGCACCTTTGCATCTTATAGGTTGTCCTTCACTTGTTGCTAATTTATCTTCCATGGTGAACTAACAAAAACAAAAGCTGGGTCTCTATGCTGTTGCTGTGAGTCAATGGCACTATAGAAAGAACCCAGGAGTAGTAGGCTAGTAGCTGCACATAATATAAAGATAAATATAGCTGGTGTTTGGTGATATATTTTTAGGGTTGTATAAGAGTTATATTGTATGAAAAGTGATTCTATTATGTTACAGAGATTCGTTTTGCGTGCTGGAATTTTTTTATTTTTTATTTGCTGTGGACCCCACAAAATTTTGTGAGTGTAAGAAATTTTTTGTAATCACGTTAAATGATAACCCATATTTTTATTGCGGAATCACGACGGAATATATCCGTGAAATGGATATTATTACTATTAATTATCAAATAATAATATTAGATATTGTTAATATTATTATCATATTTTAATTATTAATTTTCGTAAATTAAATTTATTAATAATTAATTATTAATTTATAATAAATGATAAATTATTGACAGAAATCAACTTTTAAAATATGATAGTAATACTGATAATAACAATATTTTATCCCTATATTGAAAAGATGAATTTTTGAAAATATTATTAAAAAGTTATTTTAGTAGTCAAAATATTACCGAGATTTTTGTTTGAATTTTCAGATCTAATTTCTAAAAAAAATTGGGTGGTATTTTGATTTATATTTTACACACAAATCAAAGTTTTAAAAGAAATCACATTTCCAAAAAATAATTTAAAATTCTTCTACTAAATGTGAATAAATTAAATTAACAGTAAGGATTTTAAGGCTTAATAGCGATTTTTATTTTTTTGGTGAAATAATAATAGCGTTTTAAGATGAACTGAAAAGTACAAACTTAAGAAAACGTATTGCAATTAATCCCGGATTTTTTTAGATGAGGAGAAAATAAAATATTAAAATTATAAGTGTTATTATAAAGATAAAAAGTTTCCTATATTACATTAAATAATTTTGTCTAATGTTCATCGAAACGACGTTGTTTTGGGATTAAAAAATTTAAAAATTAGAATGATAAAGACTATTATAACCCTAAAAAAAATTAAAATTACAAAAATACTATGATTTCCGTCGCAAAACCACGTCGTTTCGATGAACATTAGAAAAAATAAACTTTATTATAAATAATATAATATATTAATTAAAAAACAAACCCTATTATAAATAATATAATATATTAATTATAAATATCTTTTTAGTGAGGACTAATTATTAACATTAATAATTTATTATTATTCAATAAATATTATTTTATATATATATATATAATAACAAAATAAAAGTTTAGAAGTAAAGTAAATTAGATGTACAATAATACTTTGTCGTGCTATTTATTTAATGACTAATATAAGACAAAGAAAATTGTGATAATTGTCATTCATTGCATATAAATATTAAAAAGAATAATATAAAATATAGGGTTTTATAAAAGTTATGTTATAGAAAAAGTGATTGTGTAATGTTATAGAGATTCGTTTTGCGTGCATTAGTTTTTTTTAAATGTGGATCCCACAAAAAATTATGTGTGTAGAAAAAAATTTATGTCATATGAAATAATAGATGCAAATACCAAAAATATATTCTTATTCGATAAAAACTGTGCGGTGAAAATGGCGTTAATTTACTATGGTCCACGTCTGAATGCGGTTGTACTACAAAAGCCTTAAAAGCAGTAATTAATTTAAGAACATGATAAAGTAGGCCACTCAAATTTTAGGTGGAGTTTTATGGCTGACGTCATAACTGAAATGGGCAGCGACCATTCATTGTCAACCGAATACGCCAACCTGTTTTTCTTTGTTTTTATTTTTCTCTAAAAAAAAATACTAACTATCCTGCTGTGATGCTCGATCTCTTCCTGAATATTGATCAACGTTCTATGGATAATTCAATTAAAGATCGAGTAAATGGAGAATGCTCCTTCAAAAAGAAACTAATCAAGCAAGAGAAAACTAATTCCATGAATTAGGAGACCTAATCTAATCCCCAAATCCATCTCTCATTAGCGAAAGCTACCTACCTAGTTTTGCGGAAGCTCTCTCAGTGTAGCACGGTGCTCTTTTTTAGTGTCTTTATCTATATTCGTTGAACACTTCCAATACCTCACCACACCGATTTCACAGCTCGATTAGAGCAGCTGGACTTTCTTCGCAGCTTTCGAGCCTTATCTTGTCTTGCTTGCTTGCTCTTCTTTTTTTAAAGAAATTGCTTGAGCGGCTTTAAAAGAAAATCTTACCTTTAGCATAGCAACGACAGGAGTGAGTCTTTTTTAGTGCAATACCTTCAACAACCCTTAAAGCGTGCGGGCGGCCCTAGCTAATCTAATAAAGTTGCGAGATTGAAAGGTCCAAAGGGACTAAGCTTCACCTAGTACGCAACTAGGTTTTTCGCTCGAACGACCCTAGCGTACAGAAAAGAAAGAAGTAGTCCTATTCGAAAATGAAATTTAAGTCCTAGTAGGTGCGATATTGAAGGCCTTCACGGGCTTACTTAGTGCTTGCGCTAAGGAGTTCAGGGCTAAGGGCTAGAGCGTAGGAAGCATTGGCTATCAGAACCCCCGGAGGGAACTAACTCCTTTCTTGCAAAGCAGCTTCATGAGAAAGAAGTGCAGCAAGTACTTTTTGAGAAAGAAGTTGTTTGTGTATTGGATCCGCTCTTCTGTTACCACCAACATGAATTAGATTCTACTCATCTTATTTATTCTTAAGAGAACCCTCACCCGAACCGTTCTTAAGACCACCAAGCTCTCTCGAATAAGTTATATTTTTTCTGCTTTCGAGATACACTGGGGGCAAAATCTCCTCCTAACTAATAAGTGAAACTTTGTGCCTAGATCGTCCTGAAGACGGATGCGAC
Organism: Gastrolobium villosum; assembly: GCA_032173675.1. NCBI lineage: Eukaryota > Viridiplantae > Streptophyta > Magnoliopsida > Fabales > Fabaceae > Gastrolobium > Gastrolobium villosum. The sequence goes on from JAVKPL010014520.1 coordinate 75,947, forward strand.
GGGAAGAAGTGGCATTTGGAAGTGTTGCTGACTTAACATTTAGGTTTCGGCATAACAAAGCTTGCATTGTCTTTCCGCACTTAGGCGCACAGCGCGCCATTGGTAATGATTCTACTACGGTGCCACAAATTCGCAAACTGATCCTAAGTAATCGTTGTTGTTCATTAGATTCCGGAGGAACTACTTCGTTATGATTGGGGAATTGCTGTGATTCTTCCTGAATAGCCTGGATTCTCCCGTCGAGAGTCACTTTGAGAGCCTTACCTAAACTCTTCCGACTGAATATGATGAAGCATATAAAACAACCAGCTACTATCATTTCTTCATCATAGATTGTGATATTTCTCGAACTTAATGCACAAATAGATGGAATAGCAGCAAATAGCATCTTTCTAGCTTGCATATTCGTGGAACTCAATCTCATTTAGAAAGGTTCTATCTATCTTTCAGCAACTGAATGGGAAGTGGTTTAGGAAAGGACTTTAGAATCCATCGGATGCGCTCGCCCAGCGAGAAAGGCCCTGACCCTGCCAACCAAGTCAAAATCAAAACGAAAGGAGAAAAGAGAACTTCGTCTTTTGGTAATTCTCTAGGAGTCATGTTTAACCTTGAATGCAATTAATAAATTCTACAGCAATAGTACCTCGGACTCGGAAAGTGATAACGAAAATGGCTATCCCAATAGCGGATTCCGCAGCTGCCACTGTTGAAACCAATTAAGCAAATGATTGACCCATCATATCATCCGAAGAAACGGAAAATACCAAAAAGTTCGAATTCACAGCTAATAACATTGATTCAATTGGCATTGACATAATAGGAATATTTCGTCTATTAAGGAGGATTCCCCGAATACCTAAAATAGAGATGATCATAGAAAATGTAAAATATTTGATAGGATCCGTTTCGGAAACGTGGAATGTCAGAGAAATTCAAATGTTAAAAATCTCTTCACCTGTTCTCATCTTTACTAAGCTGGTTTAACAGCCAGCCGGGAAAGAGATTCACGCTGACGTTGGGCGTAAGGTAACATTCTTTTGCTTCTCATACGATATTGATAGTTTGATCGAGGGCGGTACACTGAAGATCTCTTCTGTCTTGCCGATTCCTTTTTTTATCGATCGGGTTGGTTTCGTTTCTCTTTCATTAGAGAAAGAAAGAATCAAGACTGAGATAGCATACTGACCATAAAAAAAAGGAAGGATCTAAATTGAACCCGCCAAAAAAGCCGCACATCTATCTTAGCCAACCAAGGAAGACATCTCGTCAAGTCAGTTCAGTGATCCCAGGGAATTAAGCAGATAGGTCTCACGAGAAGGCATGAAGCAATGGGCTCAATCTCATATAGAAGGATCCGCTGCATATCATGCCCACCCAGTTTGAATGGGTTGTTCAAGAAGGGATTGAACTAAGGCAAGGAACTGATACGCACCTCGTAGAAGTACTGATCCCCGTCCAGTATTTGGCAAACTGGTGCTATCGTAAGTAGCAGTCACTGGTCTTGACTCTGACACTAGGAATAGTTAGTCAGACCTATAGGCCAAAAGACAGACTGAATTAGTCAGTCTAGCGACTACCTTTGTTATTCTTTTCCGATTTCCTTTCACAGGCATAGGCGAATGCTAAAAGAAAAGCATACGCAGAAGCAGAAAGAACAGATTTACCCTCTACCAGAATAAGATCTCTAGGTTTACCAAATCCTTCTCAACCAAATGTCTTGTGGCGAGCAGCTCTTGGCTTCGTAAACATATCTATGTTGTTGCTTTTTCACTACCAATGAGTAGGTAGCTTTGGATGCTTATGAAGATATGGCTTTGGTAAAGATCTGCTTAGCGTGTGCTTTCTCGGGTGCTACTTAGAATAGAGATAGTCAGACTAGAACTTGAGAATGTTATAGCGCTGTGAAAGAAGGACATTCTGATCGACCCGATTGGCTCTCGTTCTGGTTTGGCGGAAAGGTGAAAAGCACTAAATGTTTCTTCCTGGTTGGTGTACTAGGGCGAGGCGAATCCCAACCCCTTCGTTAGCTAGCTTAGCTTTCCCTCTTTTCAATCTATATCAGATCCTCCATGACTTCTTCGCCAATACCTTTTCGCTTTCCTTTAGCACAACCAATTGTTAGCCCTTTGGAAAAAGCTGGAAGAAGGGATGGAAATCCGCATCAAGAGGGCACAGTCCCACAGCACTTTGGCTATTGATCGGATTAACTATTTCGTATAATAAGAAGAATGCTTGAGATTCCAAGTAAGGGCATTCTCTCCCTTATTGAGCTAGGCTAGGTAGAAAAAACCTCAGTAAAGATAGCACCTATGCAAGGCACAAAGCCTCTCTAAAACCCTAGATGCATCGAATCCGGTCTTAGCATAAAATACTTCTTTTCGAGAAGGAAGTAAGGCATTGAAATTAGGAAAGGAAATGGCATTAGCATTACTACTACCAAAGCCAGGAGCCGAAAAGAGATAGATGTGCTTACTGCTTCGAAGTGACATAAAAAATAGTAATAGAATGGATCCCCAATAGCTTTTGACAGCAGACGAATCTGTCCATCTATTCGATTAGCTCATTGCCAATTGATAAGAGACGATAGCATCCGAAGAAGCTCATGCCATAAAACAAAAGAAAAGGAGAGAAGTGACTACCTTCTTTCATGCCTTTTCAACTGTTCTGTTTTCGCCTTCTCAGCTCTTGTCTTGGAGCTGCTAGAGAATGCCCCGTTAGAATGGGCAGGGACAGTCGATCATTGCTTTAATTGCCTGGGTTTTGTTTTGGCACTCTAGTTAGCGACGAAGGGCTTGTTTTCAAGCTGTTAGAATGGCGTGTGACAGAAAAGGAAGCAGTAATGCAATAGCATTAGCAGTAGGAGTAGGATGAGCACTAGGATAAGGCTTAGAAGTCGCTAGCTAGATGTCGCGTCTTAGGTTTCGCCCTTCGAGGCATAGCTCAGGAAGGGCTCCTGCGTTTATTAAGAAATGTTGTTTGCTGGTTTAAAAAAGATCTTTTAGAGGTTTCCCCCCTTGCCCTTGAAGGGAATAAGGACTGAAAGCTTTCTTCGCTACATGGCATGGGAGCAAGTCTGTTGTGCGTGGCTCTTTCAAAGAATAGCTGTTAGAGAAGAGAAGAGATAGATCTTACGTAAGCCAAAGGCTATTTAAGAGGAATGCTTCAACAACTCCCCCCGAGGGTGAGGTAGACTTCCTTATCCTTAAGGAAAAGATAAGATCTCTTGCTTTGCCCACAAGCCCTACTAGCGTAGCAAGTCTGGTCGCTGGTGTGTTGTTCGTTCTATCGATAGGCTCCGATTCTTATTCTAAATTAGGTTTTCTGTTCTGGAATGAATCTGTTCTAAAGAAAGACCTGCCTATACTGAAGAGGGGCTGGTTCTCTTTCTTGATAGCATGGCTTTCACGCTCACCGGTCCGGGAAGAGACTCCCTTGACACTTGGCATTTGATCTTGGATAAGTCCTTTAGGTCCTTACTTAATAGGAAGAAGGAGCGCATATTGTTGAACAAGCCTCATTCACGTGGGTACGGAGGACACATCAATAGCCAAATGCTTGCCAACAAAATAAAGAAAATCATGGAAACCCTATTACAAGCAGGGTGTAAAGAGATGTCAGAAATTTCCACTACTTTGATGGAGAGTTTTCTTTAAAACTGCTTCATCATGTAGAATGGCGGGTCCATCGTTTATCTAAAGGTCTTTGCCGAATGAAAAAAAATGCACCTTTGAAGCTAAGGTATGATTCCTGCGATCAGGAGCTGCTTAACAGCATTGAGAACAGTCGATCAGAATCTTTTTTTGAGGATAAAAAAAGTGAACCAACACTGGGATCTGATCATAGCCGCAGTGAAGTGTTGGGATGCAAAAATGATGGTTTTTAGATTCGGCAAAGATGAGATGTGTCCCACACTTGAAGAAGTACATCGAATTTTCGAGATACCCCGTAATGCCCTTTTTGTACCTCGAAAAACTGAAACAAATCCTTTTTGATCTGAAAAAAGAAGGAGTCGCTATTGGGCTCACGAAGAAAACGACATTGGAATTTGTAACAATCTAGGCTAAATAAAAGAAAGTTATTCTCGATCCTTCTGTTGTCACACGAATTGCTCCTTGTTTAATCCGCTCTCGCTCTGTGATCAAGAAAATGAATTGCTATAGAGGAATAGCACAAGGTAAGGCTCAATGGAGGAATAAACGGTGTTCTCTTATCAGTTGTTGCCGTTGTTGCCACTGTTTTCGAAATAATAGCTTTTGGTGGCTATTCATGAAGATGAGACAAAGCTTGCTTTCAATATCAGAAAGAATCTCTTTGAGATATGAGGTTCCGGAGTAACCTTGTCTGATAAGGATATGGATTTGGATAGGCTGAGAGAAATTGGTAGGGTATAAGAGGCTAAAAAAGAGTTGTGGTGGGGAGAATAGCGCTGCAAAAGAGAAGAAGCGCGCTGCAGGAGCGAAGCCAGTGATTGATTGATGTACCGAAGCCGGTCCTCTAGCTTTCGCATCTCTTTAGTTTAGTAATCCGCTTCGGATCGATCTGTGCCTTGATCTCTGGCCATGAGATTCCTCCTGGCGAGGAGGGCCGAGAATGTTATGTCACAAGGACCAACGATGATCCTATCAGAAAGGAGAACGAGGAGTAGAAGCTGGTGTGCAATTTCTCATATTCAGACGAGAAAGCAAAGAAAGTACATACTTGGACTAAGTCAAAAACAAGAGCTGTGGTGTACGACAAGCCTCAATCCCAAGAAAATAATGAATGTAACCTAGATCCTTCATAGAGAACTCTGAAGAAAGTCTAGAAAGAAATGAAAGAAGAACATTTAGTGAAGAACCTGTAAAAATGATTTCATCCACATAGAGCATAAGAATCACTATCTCGGAGGAGGATCGCCAGATAAACATCGAGGGATCAGCTCGACTACAGCTAAAACCCAAGGCAACAAGTGAAGAGCTAAAACTCTAAAACCAAGCTCGTGGAGCCTGTCGTAAACCATAAATCGAACGATGTAACTTACATACATGTTTAGGATGATCAGGGTCAACAAAGCCTGGTGGCTGAGCCAAAAAGACTGATTAATTCAACTTACCATGTAGAAAGGAAGTGGAAGCTCACGAGACAAAGTAGACGAAGAAGGGAACTAATCCCATTAAACGACTTAGCTTAAAGAAATCCCCGATTGGACTCTCGAGTGGCTACTAGTGGTGCGGTTAGCTCTGTTGATGGAAGAGAAGACCCCGAATAGAAGGATCTCGCCATTGGTACTACTCAAAATGTGAATCTGACCGTATTTAAGGTGACATGGAATATCTTGTAAGTGGATGATTTTATGGCTTGACTTGGGTTAGCTTCCACTTCGGACTTCCTATGTTTCTTCCTAGCTGAATATGAATCTGTGTCGATTACAAATCATAACGTCTACGCTACGAGCCCATAAGCTACTAAGCAATAGTCTCAGCCCTTCTTAAGTGTCTCCATTCCTTAAGTCTTTTCGTAAGGTAAGCCAATTCTTTTGAAATGGAATGCACCGGACCCCTAATAGAAGGTCTTTCTTGGGAAACTACGATTTGTAAAAACATCATTCATAATAACTGCCTTACATCGAAGGAATCGCTTCATTAACTAACTATTGAGTGCGCTTATTGGCCATATCGGTTATTGCTAGATTAAGTGTTTTTCGGATAAATCGATACTCAAAAGGTAAAAGCTGCGTGGACACGGACAAAAATAGACACCAAAGCTACATCAGCAAGCACTCCCCAACTTTTATTATATTCTCACTTACCGCTCGAGAATGAAGAAATAGTTGACTTAGAACCAAGTAAAAGATTCCACTTAAATATGCACATTGACCTCTTTCCTCCTCTCTTACGAGCCACTCTTTCACGGGGATTATGCTAAACATCAAAATGATTGTATTTTAGGAACCTTCTTCTTTCCTTTCTGGGATGCTACGTTGAAAGAAGAGTTCTTAAAAAGACCTCTCCAAGACAAACTATTTATACTTCTTTTCTTGTCATCGAGCTATCTATGACCACACAAAGGATGCTATAACTGACAAAGTATAGTACGTAAACTAAACTCTCGATCCTGCCATCGATAGAATTGGATTTGAACCAATATCTCCACTATCGTGTGACTTCCCTGTTAGTCGATCGCGATCCCACCCACCTTCCCCTATGACCTATGAAACGGGCACCCTACCCTATGTTTAATAGTTCAAAAATGAACCCTCATTTTTTCGACCGGAAATTTGATATTTAAAGTAAACAATGCAATAAATTTTCGGAAAGAACAAATGCCCCCCAATCCCCCGAGAAATGAGCATTAGCTCTTTCTATAAGATTAAAATAAAGGGTCCGTCGACCCACAGTAGTGTTTCTTTTAATTTAGGGTTTTCTTTCGTGGAGATCTACTCTTATCCTTCCTATCTATCCTAAGTATATTGCTTTTTCTTTTTTGTGTTTGCATGTATCATGTTTCTTATGTTATTATTATTATATATAATAAAGTAGTACTGTATTGTAAAATAAAATGTGTTGACTGGAGTTTTGGCCGTCTGAAAAACCAAACCCTAAGTTTAGTTCGTGTGTTTGTTTTACGTGAGCGCGCTTCACTAGTGTGCGTAGAAAAAAACACACATAATCATAAAAGTGAAATGACTTAAATAGAGAGATTCGAAGAAGCCACGATTGACACTTGAGATTTGCTTGGTTTGTGCCCGGAGAAGATCTCAAAGAAGGAGCTCCGGTTCATGTTCATATTCGTCCCGGCTCTTTGAAAGGTAGCAAAGCAATAAGCTAGTGAAGGACATTAGGACACCTCCCGCCCAGAGGTAGGCATCGATTTGTTATGACCGATAACAAAAAGAAGTAGGAGAATACGGTCGATGAAGAAGGGTCTCATTCCTTACATTGATATCAATCCCTATTTATGATTTATGATCGTGAAAGCCCATAATGGAAAGCATAGGGTTGACGTAGATCGACAAGTGTACCGAATCGCGCAAGTAATAAGTAGTAAGTAAGGTCGAATCCACAGAGAGTGTATCTAAATCAATTAAACTATTCCTTTGAAGATTAAATAATCCAAGAGATTTTTGACACGAATGTCAGGATTGTGTAGAAATTTGATTTGTAAAATAAAACGTATTTTTGTTCTTTTTGAATATTTGAAATTCAACAAAATGAAAGTTTAGAAATCTATGAGAAAGCGCTGCAGTTAGAGAACACTTACCAATGATCCCCATGATATGCTCCCAGCATATATACTTTTATAGATCAAAAAGTATTGAATCAGATCTAAAATTGTGTATAAAGGTGTATATATGGTGAAATTATTGAATAAAACTTGTCAGACACTCTCTCACTCAAATTCTTTATGTTTATAGGAGAAAAAGGTCAAATAAAGGAGCAGGAAGAAATCAGACAGTAAATCCACGCTTGGAGCGTTCAATTCAACGCTTGGAGCGTAGGAAGAGACCCAAGGCAGTGGGTCTACGCTTCAAGCGTAGAACCCTACGCTTGGAGCGTAGACAAGGAAAATCAGACAGTGTTTCTACGCTTGGAGCGTGGATCCTGCGCTCCAAGCGTAGGATTGAAATGGACAGCTGTCAGTTGCGAGGAAAGAAGAATCTTGAGGATTATAAAAGGGCAAAAGACAGCCCTAAACAGGACAATTGGTCATTCTGAAGAAAGGTTAGGGCATTCGGATCCAGAAGAGGAAGGAGTCTGGAGATTCAGAGAGAAAAACATTCTTCTTCTACCTTTCTGTAGTTTTTATGTTTTGATGTTTTCATTGAATACTGGATTTTTAGCCATGATTATGGTTGGCTAGAACCCCTTTGTTGTGGTTAGGGTCACGAACCCTTGTGAACCCCTGATACAATGGATTGAGTTTATATTTATATATATATCCTTTGAATTTCGTTCTATCCTGATCGTATTGTTATTATTATTATTAGATCTGATCAATCTAGTAATCGATAGTAAATTTGGGGATTAGGGCCAACAATAGGAATCTGCGGTGGTTAATCCAGAAAGGGGATAGAACGACGGTATGAACATGATCTAGGGATAGACATGATTCGTATTGTAGATGTCGTAATTATCAATCTTTATGCTTAATCTCATATAGGGCACCTCAAGGAATTAGGGTTTTATATGGGGTTAAAGGGTTAATTCTTCAAGGGATTGAGAATTAACTACTGATATTTTTATCTGATAATTATCTAAATTTTGCGATATATATATTGATATTTAAACTTAATCCTGAGTAAAAGGTGGGGATCATCGGTATGTGTTCTCTAACTGCAGCGCTTTCTCATAAATTTCTAAATTTTCATTTTGTTGGATTTCACATATTCAAAAAAGGAACAAAAATACGTTTTATTTTACAAATCAAATTTCTACACAATCCTGATATTCGTGTCAAAAATCTCTTGGATTATTTAATCTTCAAAGGAATAGTTTAATTGATTTAGATACACTCTCTGTGGATTCGACCTGACTTACTACTTATTACTTGCGCGATTCGGTACACTTGCCGATTAACGTCAAGTTTTTGGCGCCGTTGCCGGGGAGTGTTTCTCTAAAATCAATTAATCTTGATTTTAAAGATTAAATTGTTTTTTATTTTTATTTCAGTTTTATTTTGTTTTGTATCTGTGCTACTAATCTTTTCTCTGAAGTTGTATGCAAGGCAGTGCTTTTCTAAGGAGAAGCGAACGAATTGCTCAAAGGGAGAAGGAAAGAAAAAGGGCACAGACAACTACCACTCCAGTAACTGAAAACCTACCACTGGAGATACCAGAGATGGCTGCTCCAAATCATAATGTTGATCCTCGCATGAACACCATTCTCACGCCTATCTTTAACAGGCCCAATGCTGGAATTGTTCCACCTGAACTTGGGAACAATCAATGGGAGCTCAAGTCCAACATCATTCAGTTGGCTGAGAGAGAAAAATATGGAGGAGAGGACAATGAAGATCCTCACAGATTCGTTGACAGATTTTTACGAATCTGTGACTCCACAAAGCCTCCACACGTTTCTGATGATGCAATACGATTGAGACTTTTTCCTTTTTCTGTTAAGGGAAAAGCTCTTGATTGGGTGGAAAGACAACCTGCTGATAGCATCATTTCTTGGGAAAACTTGTCTGAAAAGTTCTTTGCAGAGTTCTTCCCCATGGAGAAATACAACAACATGGTGAATGATATCACATCTTTCAAACAACTTATGGGAGAAACCATCTGCGCCTCTTGGAATAGATTCAAGGCCCTCATGAGAAAGGTTCCTCATTATAACCTATCTCAAGGGGACCAGGTGAGAATCTTTTTCAATGGTTGTCTGCCGGAAACGAAATTGGTTATCAATACTGCAGCAGGCGGTTCTTTGGGTGATAAGCTAGCTTCAGAGTCATATCATCTGATTGACAAGTTAGCTAAAAATGAGAATGAGACATCTTCAAGGACGGGAAAAAGGGAAGTAGTGCCACTCAATGATAATAATGCAATGCTGGCAGAGCAAAAGTTGCTATCACAACAGATGTCTAATCTGAATGCAAAGTTTGAGAGGATGCAGTTTTCTAAAGTTCAAGCTAATGCAGTTGTTTTTGACTGTGAATACTGTCATGAAGATCACGACACCAATGCTTGTCCTACATTGATGTCTTCAGATTCGTCTCAACAGGTGCAGGTAAATGGCATTTGGTATGAACAGCGCCCTAATCAGCAAAACTTCTCAAGAAATCAGAATAATTCTGCTGGCGGTAATAGCTACCAAAGGAAGAGTTATCAAGGTACTGGATTAGATATGAAGTCTGACAACTATCTAAAGCCACCACCTATTCCACAAAGAGAGCCTTCTCACCTGGAGCGTTTAGTGGGAACATTAGCACAAAGTACTAACGCTTTCATGGAAGAGAGTAAGGCTAATCAAAAAAGTACCAATGCTTTCATTGAGGAAAGTAGAGCTGAGTCCAGGAATACCAAAGCTTCAATCAAGAACCTGGAATATCAGGTTGGTCAACTTGCCTAACAGCTGTCTGATAGAGCACCAGGTACCTTTCCTGGCAATACTACTACCAATCCCAAGGATAATTGTATGGCAATTATAACTAGAAGCGGTAAAGTGGTGGCATCCCCATCAAAACCTATAGAAGAGGAAGAGAAGGTTGAACAGGAGGAGAAGTCTGAAAAAGAAGCTGAAAAGTCTCCTGAAATAGTGAAACCGGCTGATAATGTGAAGGAGCAATCTACTCTTCCGAAAGAAAAGTTTGAACTTAGTGAAGAGTACCTTATGAAAATGGCACCTTATCCTGGAAGGTTGAAGCCAGAATTGCAGGCAAAAAGCTATGACAGATTTCTTGAGATTTTCAAGAAGTTACATGTGAACATTCCGTTTGCTGAAGCATTGGCTAATATGCCAAATTATGCAAAATTCATGAAAGATCTCCTCTTCAGGAAGCATAAGCTACAAGAGTGTCAGACAGTTGCACTTACTGAGAAGTGCAGTGCTATTATCACTAGGAAGTTTCCTCCTAAGCTTCGTGATCCTGGAAGCTTCAACATTGAAATCGAAATCAGTGATACAAAAATTGGCAAAGCTTTGTGTGATTTGGGGGCGAGCATTAATCTGATGCCCTTATCTGTCTGTAAAGCCTTGGGGATTACTGAATTGAAGCCTACTTTGGTTAGCAAATACCAACCAACCAGAGGCAAGCTTACAAAA
>JAVKPL010014522.1:0-84535 GCA_032173675.1 Gastrolobium villosum
TCTACACTAACGACTAAGTTTGCTAACATGTATTGCTAAAAGCAGAATTCCTGAACTCATCAAGCTCTAACAGTTGAAATTTTCTCTTCTCAAGAGCTACTGCAGCATCAAAGTTCAAGAATTTAATAGCCCAAAAGGCTCTATGTTCCAGCTCCACAGGTAAGTGACAGGCTTTCCCATACACAAGCTGATAAGGAGACATTCCTATCGGAGTTTTGTATGCAGTTCGATAGGCCCATAGTGTATCATCTAATCTCTTTGACCAATCCTTCCGAGAAATGCTAACAGTCTTTTCAAGGATTCGCTTCAGTTCCCTGTCGGAAACTTCCACTCGACCACTAGTCTGTGGATGATAAGGTGTAGCAACCTTATGCCTGACACCATACTTGGCCAACAGATTCTCAAACTGCTTGTTACAAAAATGAGAGCCTTGATCACTTATGATTGCTCTCGGCACTCCAAACCTGGTAAAAATGTTCTTCCGCAGAAAATTCACAACCACTTTGGCATCATTAGTAGGAAGCTGCTGCCTCAACCCACTTAGAAACGTAATCAACAGCTACCAAAATATATTGGTTGGAATAGGAAGATGGGAATGGTCCCATGAAGTCAATCCCCCATAAATCGAATAATTTCACCTCCATAATAGTGTTTAGAGGCATCTCATCTTTACGGGAAATGTTCCCCATTTTCTGACATCTTTCACACTTCTCAACGTATTCTCTTGCATCTTTGAAAAGTGTAGGCCAATAGTAGCCACTTTGCAACACCTTTTGGGCAGTTCTATTACCACCAAAATGGCCACCATAATCAGAATTGTGACAATGCCATAAAATTCCTTTGATTTCCAACTCTGATACACATCTTCTTAAAATTCCATCAACACATTGGAAATAAAGAAATGGATCATCCCATACATACCTCCTTGCATCATACAAGAACTTTTTCACTTGTTGCTTTGTGAATTTAGGAGGTATTTTCTTGATTACTTTAAAATTAACAAAGTCAGCAAACCAAGGCTCCACATGCAAAGCAAAAATCGGCTTCTCAGACAATTTTAAAGAAATCGTAAGAACTTGTTCATCAGGAAAAGAATCGTTGATCTCTATAGCAGGATCATCTTGCAGGCTCTTGAATTCTTGACAAGTGGTCAGCAACTTTATTCTCCATCCCTGACTTGTCTTTTATTTCCAAATCAAATTCTTGGAATAGCAACTTCCACCTTAGCAGTCGTGGTTTGGCATCTTGTTTAGAGATCAAATATTTTATAGCCGCATGATCAGTGAAAATGATTGTCTTGGCACCGAGGAGATATGGTCTAAATTTATCAAGTGCATAGACCACAACAAGCATCTCCTTCTCCGTTGTTGCATAATTCACTTGTGCTTCATTCAGAACCTTGCTAGCATAGTAGATAACATGCAATAGTTTGTTTCTTCTCTGCCCAAGAACATCACCAATAGCAAGATCACTAGCGTCACACATCAACTCAAATGGCATATTCCAATCAGGAGATATCGAAACAGGAGCAGTAGTGAGCTTTTCCTTTAGAAAATTAAATGCTTTAAGGCAAGCATCATTGAAAACAAACTCATTGTCTTTCATCAGAAGTTGACTTAGTGGCTTGGCAATTTTAGAGAAATCCTTGATGAATCTTCTATAAAAGCCAGCATGACCAAGGAAACTTCTCACTCCATTAACATTAATTGGAGGAGGTAGTTTTTCAATGAGCATCAGCTTTGCTTTATCTACTTCTATACCATCCTTTGAAATTTTGTGTCCAAGCACAATGCCTTCTTGGACCATGAAGTGACATTTCTCCCAGTTGAGAACCAGGTTTGTCTCTTGGCATCTTCTCAGCACTTTAGACAAATTTCCTAAGCAATCATCAAAACAAGAGCTAAAGACAGAAAAGTCATCCATGAATACCTCCAAGAACTTTTCCACCATATGAGAAAAAATTGATAACATGCATCTCTGGAAAGTAGCAGGTGCATTGCATAATCCAAACGGCATCCTCCTATAGGAAAAAACGCCAAAAGGACAAGTGAATGCTGTCTTCTCCTGATCTTCAGGAGTCACGGCAATTTGATTATAGCCATTGTATCCATCTAGAAAACAATAATAAGAGTGACCCGCCAACCTTTCTAGCATTTGATCCACAAAAGGGAGAGGAAAATGGTCCTTCCTTATTGCTTCATTAAGCCTTCTATAGTCGACACACATCCGCCAGCCAGTAATTGTCCTGGTAGAGATTAGCTCATCCTTATCATTCTTCACCACAGTGACACCCCCTTTCTTAGGCACGGTTTGTACAGGGTTTACCCATGCAGTATCTGATATAGAATAAATCATACCTGCATCAAGAAGTTTAACCACTTCTTTTCTCACTACTTCTTTTATCATGGGGTTTAATCTCCTCTGAGGCTGCCTTACAGGTTTGATATCATTCTCCATGAGAATTTTATGCGTACAGAAGGAAGGACTTATACCCTTTAGATCAGCCATGGACCATCCTAAAGCAGTCTTGTGCTTTAAAAGAACTTGTTTCAACTTCTTCTCATCATCAGCAGATAACCCGTTATTTACAATCACCGGATATGTCTCATCATCCCCCAGAAACATGTACTTCAGAGTAGTAGGCAACTCCTTAAGATCAACATTAGGAGCACCTATTTCCTTGTCAGATTTCTTTTGTTCAAGGAACTCATCAGCATCCTTAATATCCTCCTCAAAAGGGATATGATCTCTCTCTTGCAATTCAACAGTCAATCCTTGCAAGGGAGTTTTATCTTCATATACCACCTCTTCTAAGACATTAATTTCGAAACACTCACTATCATCATATGGTCTTTTCATTGCATCAAAGACATTGACAATGATTGTGTCTTCATTCATTCTTAACACCAACTTTCCCTGCTCCACATCAATCATAGCACGAGCTGTGGCCAGGAAAGGTCTACCCAATATGAGAGGCATTTCATTTTCCACTTCCATATCAAGCACAATAAAATCAGCAGGAAAGATGAACTTGTCAATTTTCACAATGACATCTTCGATATACCACTTGGCTTCCTTAAGGATCTATCAGCAAGTTGAAGAGAAACCAAAGTAGGCTTCAATTCAGTAATCGCCAAGGCTTTACAGACAGATAAGGGCATCAGATTAATGCTCGCCCCCAAATCACACAAAGCTTTGCCAATCTTTGTATCACCGATTTTGATTTCAACGTTGAAGCTTCCAGGATCACGAAGCTTAGGAGGAAACTTCCTAGTGATAATAGCACTGCACTTCTCAGTAAGTGCAACTGTCTGACACTCTTGTAGCTTATGCTTCCTGGAGAGGAGATCTTTCATGAATTTTGCATAATTTGGCATATTAGCCAATGCTTCAGCAAACGGAATGTTCACATGCAACTTCTTGAAAATCTCAAGAAATCTGTCATAGCTTTTTGCCTTCAATTCTGGCTTCAACCTTCCAGGATAAGGTGCCATTTTCATAAGGTACTCTTCACTAAGCTCAAACTTCTCTTTCGGAAGAGTAGATTGCTCCTTCACATTATCAGCCGGTTTCATTATTTCAGGAGACTTTTCAGCTTCTTTTTCAGACTTCTCCTCCTTTTCGACCTTCTCTTCCTCTTCTATAGGTTTTGATGGGGATGCCACCACTTTACCGCTTCTAGTTGTAATTTCCATACAATTATCCTTGGGATTGGTAGTAGTATTGCCAGGAAAGGTACCTGGTGCTCTATCAGAAAACTGTTGGGCAAGTTGACCAACCTGATATTCCAGGTTCTTGATTGAAGCTTTGGTATTCCTGGACTCAGCTCTACTTTCCTCAATGAAAGCATTGGTACTTTTTTGATTAGCCTTACTCTCTTCCATGAAAGCGTTAGTACTTTGTGCTAAAGTTCCCACTAAACGCTCTAGGTCAGAAGGCTCTCTTTGTGGAATAGGTGGTGGCTTTAGATAGTTATCAGACTTCATATCTAAGCCAGTACCTTGACAATTCTTCCTTTGGTAGCTATTACCGCCAGCAGAATTATTCTGATTTCTTGAAAAGTTTTGCTGATTAGGGCGCTGGTCATACCAAATGCCATTTACTTGCACCTGTTGAGACGAATCTGAAGACATCAATGTAGGACAAGCATTGGTGTCGTGATCTTCATGACAGTATTCACAGTCAAAAACAACTGCATTAGCTTGAACTTTAGAAAGCTGCATCCTCTCAAACTTTGCATTCAGATTAGACATTTGTTGTGATAGCAACTTTTACTCTGCCAGCATTGCATCATTATCATTGAGTGGCACTACTTCCCTTCTTCCCGTCCTTGAAGATGTCTCATTCTCATTTTTAGCTAACTTGTCAATCAGATGATATGACTCTCGTTGTAGTATAGTGGTAAGTATTCCTGCCTGTCACGCAGGTGACCCGGGTTCGATCCCCGGCAACGGCGCCAAAAACTTGACGTAGATCGGCAAGTGTACCGAATCGCGCAAGTAATAAGTAGTAAGTAAGGTCGAATCCACAGAGAGTGTATCTAATTCAATTAAACTATTCCTTTGAAGATTAAATAATCCAAGAGATTTTTGACACGAATGTCACGATTGTGTAGAAAATTGATTTGTAAAATAAAACGTATTTTTGTTCTTTTTGAATATTTGAGATTCAACAAAATGAAAGTTTAGAAATCTATGAGAAAGCGCTGCAGTTAGAGAACACTTACCAATGATCCCCACCTTTTGCTCTGGATTAAGTTTAAATATCAATATATATATCGCAAAATTTAGATAATTATCAGATAAAAATATCAGTAGTTAATTCTCAATCCCTTGAAGAATTAACCCTTTAATCCCATATAAAACCCTAATTCCTTGAGGTGCCCTATATGAGAGTAAGCATAAAGATCGATAATTAAAACATCTACAATATGAATCATGTCTATCCCTAGATCATGTTCATACCGTCGTTCTACCCCCTTTCTGGATTAACCACCACAAATTCCTCTTGTTGGCCCTAATCCTCAATTTTACTATCAATTACTAGATTGATCAGATTTAATAATAACAATAACAATACAATCAGAGTAGAACGAAATTCAAAGGATATATATATATATAAATATAAACTCAATCCATTGTATCAGGGGTTCACAAGGGTTCGTGACCCTAACCACAACAAAGGGGTTCTAGCCAACCATAATCATGGCTAAAAATCCAATATTCAATGAAAACATCAAAATAGAAGAACTACAGAAAGGTAGAAGAAGAATGTTTTTCTCTCCGAATCTCCAGACTCCTTTCTCCTCTGATTCAGAATGACCTAATTTTTATTCAGAATAACCAATTGTAATGTTTAGGGTTGTCTTTTGCCCTTTTATACTCCCTATGGGTCTTCTTTCCTCGCAACTGACAGCTGTCCATTTCAATCCTACGTTTGGAGCGCAGGATCTACGCTCCAAGCGTAGGGACACTGTCTGATTTTCCTTGGCTACGCTTCAAGCGTAGGGTTCTACGCTTGAAGCGTAGACTCACTGCCTTGGTTCTCTCCCTACGCTCCAAGCGTTGATTTGGACGCTCCAAGCGTGGAGATACTGTCTGATTTCTTCTTACTCCTTTATTTGACCTTTTTCTCCTATAAACACAAAGAATTTGAGTGAGAGAGTGTCTGACAAGTTTTATTCAATAATTTCACAATATATACACTTTTATACACAATTTTAGATCTGATTCAATACTTTTTGATCTATAAAAGCATATATGCTGGGAGCATATCGTACACCAAGATGACTTATTGGCATATGATATTTAGGCTGCACAAACTGATAAATCTGGGAATTGGGTTGTTTCCATGCTCAATAATTAGACCTGTGTTGTATTCTATTGTGTTGGACTTTTCTGAGTGCAGGGAAAAAAGACCACCAAAAAGACTGCTGGCGCGGGAAATAAAAATACTGGTGGAAGCAGTGCATCTGGCACAAAAAGGCCTAGGGCCCCTGCTCTGGTTGATTTTGATGGAAACCGGTTCCTGACACCAGAGGCACATGACCGGTATTACAACTGGTTCTTGAAGAAGAAAATTATTCAAGAATGAAGAATCAGTAATTTCCTTGTTCTGTTTTTCAGAACATTGTTCAGTTTTTCATGATTATTCTGTTTTTACAATTTAACAAGTATATGTGTGTTCCATCTGGCAGAATTAGCTATCATCTAGTATAGTTTGTTGCTGAGGACAACAACATTCTAAATCTGGGAATTGTCGCATAGCATGCTAAATGCGAGATTTGGTAATTACTGCGGAACTACACCATGGAAAAGACGTCTAAACAGAAAATTGTTCTGAAAAAGGGGAGACATTTCAACCCTCGAATTTTTGTTTATTTATTTTATCTTAAAAAAAAAATTAAGCAATTCTCAGGTTTAAATGTGCTTATCTAGTTAATGTGCTTGATTGAATTCTTGGAATACATTGTATGAACTTCTGGCATGATATCGTATGGGCATGAGTAGATTTCATGACTGCTCGTGTGTCTGAATTTTGTGCTTGAATGATTAATGATGCCTAATGTTTCTTTTGGAAGTCTAGCTTGACATCATAGCTGGTGAAATTTTGTGCTTAAACACTTATTTTATTCTGAGAGACCTCATTGTGATAGCATTCTAGAACTTGCTCTGTTTATCTGAGATGCATGCATTAATTGAAATGATTAAGGAAAATTTTATTCTGTTAGCCATGGCCAAATAACCCACCTATATGAAATTTTCCATTTGCTAACCCCTTTGAGCCTGAGCCTTTTTGTTCATAATTCCTGCTGATTGCTTAGCCATATTCCTATTGTCTTACCTTAATTGAGATTGAATCACTGATGTTTTGAAATGGAAACAAAGAAATTAAGGTAAGCTCCACAGAGGTCAATGTAAAGAAAGGCAACTGAATTGTGCCCTTAAAATGAAAGGAGAAAAAGGAAAAAACAAAAGAAAAAGGAAAAGGGTGAATGTAAAGAAATGTGGCTGAAAGGAATTAATTCCCGAAATTCTGTGGGAATGTTAGTGGAGCAAAACAAATGAGTTGAAGGTGTTAAAAATGAAATAATATCATTTTTTCAATCTCATTGTTGCTTGAGCTACTATCCATAAATTCCTACCCTTTAGCCCAGCCAAGTTACAACCTGTGAAGTCCTTTTGATCAATTATGCATGTGTTAATGTTCTTCATCTTTAGGAACTTGAGAATATGATCAAGCTTAAGGTAATGTTATTGCTGTGATGGATTGAGTGATTTTTACTCCCCCAAACACTTGAGTGTTGAGTGTTATATGTTTATCTTGGTGAGGGGTGTTCAAAGCTAGATTCTGATATTTTCATAAGAATAGAAGGCATTGTTAAAAGTTCTTTGTATTGATTCAGTCATGCTTAGTATAGTGATCTATTGATTGTCTGTACGATGTTATGTTGGATTAATTGATAATTTCCTGGATTAAGTCTTGTACATTGCTGGGGACAGTAAAGTTCAAATCTGGGAATTATTTGATATGCGATTAGCATATGAGGAATTTTAAGACAAAAAGAGGAAGAATGTGACTCAATCTGATGCAAGAAAGGCGAAATAACTGTTAAAATTGTCAAATATCTGAATATAAGGTGTTATACTGATTTTATGTTGATTTCACAGGAAAAATGCACAAATTGAAGTTAAAAAGGACAAAGCAAAACTAAAAGCCCACGCTGCCAGTGTGGGAATGGCGCTTGTAGCGTGAAAGACACAAATTGGATAGAAGCCCCCGCGCTGAAAGCGTGAGGACCGCGCTTGCAGCGCGGGGAAGAAAAAAATGGCAAAGGCTCCCACGCCCACAGCGCGGGAACCACGCTGCCAGCGTAGGAGGCGCGAACAATTGAGAATTTGAAGATTTGAAATTGGGAGAATTAGGTCAAAGTCTCTTATAAATAGAGACTCAACCTTGAGGAACCAAGACACACAGAAATTCTGGAGGCAGATCCGGCTTGGGAGGAGAGGAGTGCGTTGTGTTCGTCGTTCTTCATCTTGTTCTTGTATTTTTCTTTCTCTTTTATTTAAGTTTATGTTGAATCTCAGATCAACGATCATGATGTTGGTTGGCTAGATCTCTTTACTGTAGTCAGGGTCATGATCCCTTGGTGAACATTTGATACGAAGGATTGAATCACCTTGTTTGTTTATTTTAATATACTTTATCTTTACCTTGTGCGTATTGCTATTATTTCTGTTAGATATGATCAACCTAATAGGAGATGATAATTTAGGGATTAGGGTTCGCAATAGGAATGTTGGGGTTCTGATTCTGAAAGGAGGTAAGATGACGATCTATGCATGTTCTAGGGATAGACTTGTATAAGTCGCAGTCGTTGGATTTATCTGCTTAATGCTTAATTTCTTGCGGGATTACTAAGGGATTAGGGTTCCAATTGAATTAAAGGGTTAAATCACCAAGGGATTGAGATTTAACTAATTATTTTGAGATGATAATTTGTCTGAGTTATTAATTTAAATGAATATTGTGAGTCAATCCAGAGTAAAAAGTGGGATCATTTGGTGAATGTGCCCTGGCTGCAGTGTTTTCTCACATCTTTTTACAAATCACTCAGTCTAGTTTCTACTTTATTTCTTTTAAACAAAAATATAAAAACAAGTCTTTTACTTTTCTTTTTATTGTTACTCAATTTATTCAAAATTTTACCAACAACAATCGATTTGTCCAACTTAAGGGGACTGGTTATCGTGGTAATTATTTTAGAATCCCCGTGGAGACGATCTTGTACTTATCACTTTATTACTTGTGTGATCGGTACACTTGCCGAATTGTCAACAAAGGCCACACCCTTAAAACAACCCTTCCACACCTCTCAAACAGTGTCTACACACAGAACACAAAGTCTCTCTTCACACACAAGCCTCATCCTCACACAACCATGGTGTTTGCAAGGTTAAAGAGAAGGAAAAACAAGAGGAAATGGTGGTTTTGGTCAGAAATGGTGAAGGAATGCATTAAAATAGTGGTAACCACTTAGCCACCAAGTGTTCCCACGTAGAAGACTGTTGTGCCTAGGGTTTAGAGCCATCACAAGAATATATAAAGACTGTTTAAGTCATAATGCACAGTATTATCGTTAATAGCTACGCAAAATATTTTAATCTCAAACTTTGGAATTTTAACCTATTCATTTTTTCTAAGATTTCCATATTTTTATTTTATTTTTCGGAGCACCTTTTCGGTACGCGCTTTTCCATAGTCAATATCAGTTCTGGCACCAATTGTCATTATTTTGACTTGAAACTCGTTTTACAAGTCCTATATAATATTATAGGAATTATCATGCACTTATTATAATTTTCCGGGATACTTCACCGGTACGCATTTATACCGGGTAGCAGAACCATTATTTGCATTTTTCATCCAAAAAGCGACTTTCAGCACTATTACTCACTTACTATAATTATTAGAGTCTCATAATAATTATTAGGGTCAATTATGGAATTATTTCCTAATTATCACATTTAATCAATTAATCTCCTTAATTAGCAGTGCGAGTTCTTACGTTCACCTCGGATGAGTTCGGACTCAGACGTCTAGTATCGATAAGGCTTCATATAGTAATGGTTGTAAGACTACCACAAGAGAAATGTAACAGCCCGTGTTAACCTGGCTTGTTAACATACTATCGTATTAAGCCACGCTTAATTAAAATGCGGAATAACTTTTTAATTAATTCAATTATGACGTCATTAACCTTAGCCAAGTTGATTACTCAATCAATTTCATAAAATATCGCCTGTATGTAAATTGCAAGACAACTAACTGAATACCTCATATATAAATATAAAGTGAATATCTAAAGTTACAGATCTACAACACGTAGTCAGGACAATATCCTGATACATTAATCAACTAATGTCTGAAAATATAAAGACAAGTCAATGTGGCATGGACAATCCTCATGCTCACCAAATAAGGCACATAGCCCCAACAACAGTCTCAACTCAATATCATGAAAATAACAGAAAACATAAACAACAGCCAATATCCAGTCATGTCAGCATATACAACAATATCTAACTCAGCTCTGGCCTCCTGCCACTAGGAGTCTCAATCCCTGGGTTCCCTGAACCTGAAATAAGCATCCCCAAACGTGGGGTGAGATCTCTAACATGAAATCTCAGTAAGACAAGGGGTCCTCAAGGATCTTCCACCCCAAACTCACTTACATGTGCAATATAAGTTCTTAAAACAATAATTTCCAGTATAAGTTCCAAAAGTATGCAGTGCAACAAATATTCATGACATGTGTGTTATCACTATTCTACTGGCCAGAGAAAATGCAGGAATACGTCTATTACCCACATAGTAGTACAAGGAACAAAGCTTGCACCTCACCCACAGCCTCACCCTGTTGTATGCGTCACATACTCAGGCTTACCGTATAGGTGGACACCACATGCATATCATAAAGGCACATTGCATATAACAGCTCAACAGCATTTCCAAAACATCAAAAGCATGTAACATAGCATGCATAGACCACATCCCCATGGGACATGGTGGAGCTACAACATGGCTAAACCAAGGACACGAAAGCTTATCTTGCAAGAAATCAATCCAAGCCAAGAGTCCAACCACTCTCACAGTCCAAACACAACAGTATCACAATATGTTATGGACCAATAATATATCATTAAATATGCACCACAAGCATACAACTTAAAGACCACACCTATCCATTATGTTTTACGTCTTAAGGCTTCCAACAAAGCCATAAGCCCTTAATCACATGATTCTGACTTAGTTCATTAATTATAGAAGTCCAACTTCCTTAGTCTATGGTCCACAAAACCCAACACCATCTCTGTATGAACAGTACCTCACTGTTCTATGAAATCTCAGAATATCCGGATATATGTCGGGGGCATAATCGGATATCAATATCCGGATATCAGAGACCCCATATCCGGATATCAATATCCAGATACCATATCCGGATATCAATATTCGGATACCATATACGGATATCAATATCTTGATATGTATCGACCACATATCCGGATATCTCACGATAGAATGCAGATTCTGCATTTCGTGAAAACATCCACCAAAGGTCCAACTTTTAACACTTAAAAACGTGCAAGACATCATTTTTAAGGACATACAGGTTCATACACTGTTAGGCTACATGTTTTACTCATTAGCATGCCAAGATACCATCTTTAAGCCATTAAAACTCATGATCATGGTTAGGCCACTTACCCCAAAGCTCAAAACAGAGGAATGAAGACTCTTGGAGCTCACCAACAGCTCCTCAAACTCAGACCAAGTAGGAGCACGAAAATGGCACCTCCAAGGTTGGTTCTTGCACTAAAAGATGACTCTTAGGACCACACAATGACATGACCATGGCTCACCACACACAACTCCCTAAACCAGCCCTCAAGACTCAACCCATAGTGGCTGAGTGTACATAAAATGCAGCCTCACACTCTCACAACCCACCCAACCAAGTGTTTGCAAGAAGAAAAGTGCAAAGAATTCAAGGAAAAGAGGTGACTTGGAGGTTTTTCCAAGCAAAGGTGGCCAAGGAGAAGGGTGGCTGCAACCAAGCTCTCAACACTCACGTAGGAGGCACAATTTCTGACCTAGAAATATGTGCCCTTGAGTATATAAAGTCATTTAAGTCATAATGCGCAATATTAGCCTTAATAGCTAAGCAAAAAATTTTGATCCCAAACTTTGGAATCTTAACCTACTTGTTTTTCTAAGATTTATCATATTTTTATTTTATTTTTCGGAGCACCTTTCCGGTACGCGTTTTTCCATAGCCAGTATCAGTTCTGGCATCAGATCTCATTATTTTGACTTGAAACTCGTTTTACAAGTCCTACATATTATTCTAGTAATTATCATGCACTTATTATAATTTTCCGGGATACTTCACCAGTACGCATTTATACTGGGTAGCAGAACCGGTATCTGCGCTTTTCATTCGATAAATGACTTTCAGCCTTATTACCCACTTACTGTAATTATTAGAGCCTCATAATAATTATTAGGGTCATTTATAGAATTATTTCCTAATTATCACCTTTATTTAATTAATCTCCTTAATTAGCGGTGCAGGTTCTTACAAGAAACTTCCCCTCCTTACCCTCCACCATGGACAAAAATAAGGGCTAACATCCCTAGTAAACCATGATATTAAAAATGACCTTTAAACATCATGAAATAGTCAATGAAAATGTTGATGAGCCGCTACATGGTGGAACCACGGATATTTGCCTAGCCTTTTCAATCTCGAGGTTTGGCCTAAATCTGAACGTGAAAACATTAAAGAAGCAGAAGAACAGCTTCACCGTTAAGCGCAATGATAATAGGATCACAGCTGCTCGAAAGTACGGACAAATGCTTAGCCATCTGGATGAAGCTGGCTAGAGGCAATTCTGAGATGTTCTAGCACGCCCATTTGAAAGTTTGTCAAAGGGAGCTAGAGGCTAATCTTCATGATCAGATCCTAGTACAAGGACGACTTATTCTCACCCCTTCCAGAACAAACAAGTTCGTCATCACCTGGAGGTACGAGATCGACCCCGTTAGTGTTACCAATTGCAAGCCTAGGTATCTCCTCCACATCCATCTTGGAGGTAGTGTTCAAAACTTCCAATTTGACCCAAGGAAATTGACTTATCAACTTAGCTAAGGGTGACTCCATCGATGACCAAGAAAAAAGAGATGCATGGTAAAAGAAGGGTAGAAAAGCCAAAGCCAAAAGAGCTGCTACTAGACTAGCTAGAAGATTTTTCGGGTATTTCAATAGGGTGAGTGGCATTCCCTACTCGAGCCAGGCCCGGGACCAAAGAAGGTGGTTGATGAGTAAATTCTATGAGGGCCAACTGAGTGCAATTGTTTATGTCACACTCAGATAACTTAGCATTTAAAAAAGTGCAATGGGGGCAGGTTGTGGACCCGAACACCCTCTCCTGCTTAAGGGGATGACATTGGTGTGGTGATGAAGATGAACCTCTCTTGGCATATCACCTCGAGGAAGAAATTACTCGAAAAGATGGGGTAACCCCCAACTGAGGGCAGCTAGATGGCACCGCGGTCTAGGAACGAACTATCCCATAAAGGCTATCACATTCACGCTGCGATGTGGCTAAACTACCCAGATTCTCCACCAATGCAGAACGTGGATCGCGTCTTAAGGTGTAGTAAGAACCACGAGCTCGATTAGGTTTTTACGACAAGGGCTTCCTCGTACTGCCTCGGCTATGATATTGACGAAGGAGTATCTCCTATTTTTCCTCCTCTATCCGGTTTATTCCGGAGGATAGGTAGATAATGTTGAACCACAGGTTATCAAGTCTATAATTTGAAGTTTTGATGATAACAAAGTATCAACAAGCTGAACATGGATGCACAACATGGAAGGCAGTGCAACAAGTCTCAAATGGTACTAGAAGACCAAAATAAAGTGGTAAAAGGAAAGGACTTCTCAAATTAGAAAAGTCAACATCAAAGTCAAAGTTTTCAAGTGATGAAAAACACAAGACTCAAAGATTGAAGAACAATGAAGAAATATGAATACTCAAGTTATCATTGTTGTATATCGTATTTTAAAGTCTTAGAGACTCGGAGGTTGAGTTGATTGAACTTTATCTTGGGCATTGCATTTAGAAGTCATAAACTCATTTATTGATGAATAAATACACTTCATTCATACATACATGAATCACACACCTGGAAAACTGTTATAATGATGAATCATTAGAAGCAAGTAAGAAGTCATTAAGAATTACTTAGATGCAATTAAGATTGAAAATCAGCATGTAAAAGTGTCATATATGCTGAAGTAATTGATTACTAGCATGGTGTAATCGATTACGTGGGCTCCTTGAAGAAGTATTCAGATACTGGATAAACAGTAATCGGTTACTTGATTACTTTTAAGAAGTAATCGATTACTTAAGGTTACTTATACTCGAAGTTAATGATCTAATTTGATGTCCGACGACTATTAACTGATTTGGGCACTTATATAAACATATATTAGGGTTTTTGAACAAGGATTAACACTGAAAACACCATAATACCAAAAATCAAATATTGAACTCCATTTAGATTTTTTTGCATATTCTTGAGCAAAATCTCAATATCTTTCGTCTTTCTTAATTTTTTCCCGATTTCTCATGTAATTATGAACGTGGGGAGTTTGCCCTCCTACTGTTTTGATTGATTGGATTGCTGTAATTTCATTCGGTACAAGTAGAGTGACCCTGAATATGATTGGGATGAGCGTGATCTAGGGAGATTATAGGACTCGTAAAATTCCAGTTGTAAATCGGATCTTTAGGCACTAGTTGGAAGCTTAAACATAGTGAAATGATCGACCTCAGTCTGGATGTAGCTCTCCTGTGATTTGAGAGTAAACCAAGATAAATTCGGTGTTATCTTTTCTTTTCCCTATCCTTTTAATTTTCGCTGCTATAACTCGAATTGACATGTTATCTATGTTTTTTTGATTCTAAAATTGGATTGGGAATAAATTGTTTTCTGTTTGGACTCGTTCTTGCTTGTTTTATTGAATATGGGTTTTGAAATTCATTATTTCCTGCATTATAAATAAACGATAATTCACCCCTCTTGTGGTGCGCTTAGCCATTTTTTTCTTTACAGATATAAAGGTGGCCTCCTCCTCCTCGACTTTGTCACCATGGCCATGGCCTCGGGTGTGCAAAGCTCCACCTAGCCTACTCATTCTCAATAACGAACAAGTGTTTGGGAAAATCTTATGGAAAAGAGATTAAAGGAATAACCCATAAAGGCCAATAAGGCAAATCAATAAACCTTTAGTTTATCATGTCTTAAGGGGTAAAACCATTTGAATTATATATTCTAAAGCATGAAAATCAAGGTTATTTGTTGGAAAAGCATGAAAGTTGGATTGTGAATTGGCATAACTGATTCTTGCATGTTTTCAAGGTAAATCGATGTAAATTTGAGCAAGGAAGAAGTTAAAGGACTTGGATACAAGATGGAAGATCGAAGAAGTCCCTAAGCATATCATAGAAGCAATTTCATTACTTGAAGAGGGCGCTTTAGCGCAGAACAGTTCGCTAAAGCGCGCAAACTGCACAGAAATAGCCAAAAGCTTATGGGAAAGCACACTATCTTGCAGAATCTCCTTTTCAAAGAGAGCGTTAACGGCTCTTTAGTGCGCTCGCGTGATTTTGTAATGTGTTTTCAGCTCACTAAAGCACGCTCATCAGCGTTTTAGTGCCCTATCACGATCCAATTAAGACCCAACTCTTTTAATTGACTTAGGGCATGGATCCATTACCTATAAAAAAGAATTTTGAAGACTAGTCAAGCATCTTTTGACAATTTTGAAGAGTGAAAGTTTGGTTTGAAATATAGAAGTGTATTATTCATGCTTTGGAGCAACGGGGGTCGATCGATTTCAAGAACATGCTGAAGACCTTGAAGATTCACTATGCCATCACACCAATGGAGTTTGAGAAAAAATTTGTGTTTTCTTGTGTTTTTAAATTCGCTATGCTAGGCTAGATTTCTTTTTAGTTATGATTAAATAAAACTCAACTGAACCTTTGTGTTTATGGATTGAATGTTTAATGTAATTCCCCTTTTTATATTACATGAATTTACCATATTTTAATGCTTTCTAAGAGTTTGCTCCTTGTAGAATGAATTGGGGTGATTGTATGACAATATGAATGTTGGTACATGGTCTATGCATGATAAATTCATCGTAATCCTAATGATTCTAGGAATAAACATAGGGTAATTATGTAATCTTGTGATTCTTGATCTTAAAATTTATTTTCTCGGGGAATAACCTGGGAATTAGGATTATTTCAAGATCATAAATAATTAGGATGTCAAGGGATTGAACCCTAATTAATTCAGAGGAATTGATTGACAATATATTAAGGGCAATTGCTTAAGGTTTAATTCATAACATAAAGGGAAATTGGGGGAAATCGAAATACTAACTGTGCTCTTTTGATTGTTAAAGACTTTCCAATTTACTTGCTTGCTTTTATTTTATTTTTTTGCATATTGTTTGTTTTAAATTTTCATTCAAAAATTCTCGTTATTGGTTGTCTAAGTAAACTGGTGATTGAAATTCTAATCCTCGTGGAAATGATCTCGTACTCCGTACACTTTATTACTTTTACGATCGATACACTTGCTGAAGTTGCAACATAAATGCCCAGAAAAACCAAGCAATCAGGTACCCTAGGGCAAACACCTAAGGCTATCTCAATTCCCTCAAAGAACAAACGCAAATAGCAAAAAGCAAAACACCAAAGAAATTCCGTAAAATCAAACGTAATGCAAAAAAGAAGAAGAAAAGTTTCTGGAAAGTACCTGTGAGAATGTAGAGGGAAGTGGAGATTAAAAGCTTTGTGAACGAGAAAGTGTATCCCAACCAAAGCTTTGTGAAGAAAGTAAGAAATAGACCCAGAAAACCCAAATCACAGCAGAACGCGAGAAAAACCTTAGAAATCCATACAACAAATGAAGGAAATAAGAGTAAGAAGCGAAAATGGGGGAAAATGATAAATGAAACTTCTCTTTTGGGCACCAAGTCGAAGAAGCAGGGGCAAAAGGGTCATTCACTGGATATAGAAAAAACTAAAAGCAACATGCAATAGCAAGCCATCATTACAAACAAAGCATGAAGGCGGCTCGCGACTCTTAATGCATGTCCCACCAATGGAAAAGAGAAATGTGTAAAGGCATAATCATGAATAGGATGTGGAAGGCCAAACTCTTTCGCCCAATTTGACCCTGGAAATCTAGCCCTGGAACATGAATCAATGTGCAAATTCTAGAAAAATCATAAGAAATGCAAGAATTGGAACCTATAAGGACAAGATAGAGATCTCGCGTGGCTAGGCGGCAAAGGAAGAATCAAACAATCTAAATTAGAACCTCGACTAGAAAAGTTGGGGGAGGAAATGTCAAAGCAACACCTAATGGCCTCGCACAATGAATTAAGATTCAACTTAGAAATCAAATCAAGCAATGCAAGTGAAAAAGCTGCTCAGGTCCGATCGGACACGACCTACATACCAAATGAATGATTTGACCCAACCACTTAGGCAAGGTGGATCCTGACAGGATGGGTCCAAACTCGGTTGTAGACCACCAAAATATCATAAGCCTGACATTCCAGACACGACAAAGACTGATAACTCGGAAGCCCAACTACTGAACTGAGGGACAACTGTTATGGACCCAACTGATGAGCTAATATTCTAAAGAGCCCAATAAGGGTAAACAACTAAGAGAGAAATATGGAAAACGAATCTCATAAAGATGTCAATCTTATCATATCTTTAGTGAATCCAATATCGAGCCCCCAATATTAATGGAAGGTCCAAAATTTCACTACCCATAGATAAACTCTCTTTAGATAGGAGACCAAGCCTACATGTATGCACTTTTGAACCCTCTCTCTCTCTTAGCTATCACTTTCTTAGCTATCATTATGCATATACCTCACGTCTTAGCAATGTCGGTATCTCTAGTGCAGAGTGATCTGCTTCCCTTTAAAATATCGCCTTCATAGATATATAAGAACAGACTTCAATCCTACATAGACTCACCAATCTCAAATTAGACATATCGATACAACGGGATCGAACAACATGCATTGCTGGAACATATATATCTTTTTCGAATGAACACAATTTTTTAAGGGATATGATATTGTAATAACCAAGTAAAGTTACAACCAATGTTACTACCAATCAATCTCACTATTAGATT
This sequence comes from Gastrolobium villosum, assembly GCA_032173675.1. Taxonomy (NCBI): domain Eukaryota; kingdom Viridiplantae; phylum Streptophyta; class Magnoliopsida; order Fabales; family Fabaceae; genus Gastrolobium; species Gastrolobium villosum. The sequence goes on from JAVKPL010014522.1 coordinate 17,818, forward strand.
GGTAATAACGATCTGACGGTCCTCATTTGTCTCTTAGATAGCCCCTATGTCTTCGTTTCTCTCTCCCCCTTCTCTCTCCTTATACACTCTCTCACTATACTCGCGGCCGCCGCCATCTTCCCATAGCCTTCGTCGCGCCGCCGCCATCTGCCTTTGTCTCACCGACACCGCTGCACTCTACCGTCGTATGTGGAGAATTATCGCAGTTTTTGATTCGAGTTTCGATTTACCAAATTCGAGCACTTGCGTATGTGTCTGTCTCTTCTTTACCAGATTCTATTTTTTGATTTGAGATTTTGTCTCTTCTTTACAAGCTAGGTTTCTGCCGGAAGATCAATTATCGCGGTTCTAGTTCGATTAATATTTGTTGTATAAATCCTTTTATCTTGTTGGATATGTTATGGATTTTATGTGTTTATGGAGAACAAATTTTTTGTTTGGCTTAATAGTTGGAATTTCTATTGAGTCTTCAAAATCTAATTACATGTGGATCTGCACTCATCTGCAAGTTGGTGGCCATGGTTGCCGGCGATTATGTCTCCCCCTATACAAAACCCCGGCGAGAATTGATCTTCCGACATAAACCCTAGCTCAGGGCGGCGGCAGAGTGTATAAGGAGAGAGAAGGGGGAGAGAGAAATGAAGACAAATAGGCTATTTAAGAGACCAATGAGGACCGTCGGATCGTTACTACCAATCTAACGGTGAGATTGATTGGTTGTAACTTTACTTGGTTGTTACAATATCCTATCCCATTTTTTAATTTCCAAAAAAGTCGCCTACTACTAATTTTAGCTTTACCTGAATCAAACATAGGTATCTATAACAGATCTCATCAAAGCGACTTATAATGAAGTAACCCAGTACCTTTGGATTTAATATATTAAGTGTATTAGATTGGAGAGTAATTAGAAAAAGAGAGGAACTTTTTTGCCAGATGTATTAATCATAAGAGTTTTGCTCTTTATTTCCTTTTCTTTTTTAATCCTATATATATATATGTTCAGACTTTTTGTAGCGAGGTAGCTAGGTTAGCATGATATGATTATATCTCAGTACCCAGAAACATCTCATCTGAAATTGCACAACACAGAACCTTGCAATGACTCATTTTCCATATTAATTTAATTAGCAACAACTCATTTGATTTAACCCCAAAAGCCCTTCAGACTCCATGATTAAGTTGAGCATGGTGATTAATTAAGAAGAGTTTTATAAATAAATTTCTAAGAGTACAGCTTTCGGTGTTACCGACATATGTTACTTTGGGATAAGGCCCTTTTTTTTTCTTGTATATGCTCATGTGCAAGGCATCTTGACACCCACCCACCCACCAACCGCATCAGTGTTGGGGAGCATTAGGAAAAGGCTTGCTGGTTTTAAGCCTTTATCAAGCAAAAGCTTGATGAATCAATTGTTACTCTTTTTTAATATTTCATTGCTATCATTGGTAGGAAGTAACCTGAAAACCTAAATAGGAGCCAATTATTTTGGTTTAACTTGGTTAATCTAATTGTTTCCGAGATACCTCAGTTCCAAGTCGTACAGACTATACTTAAATGTTCTGCCCCACTATCAGTAGGATATCGATAAAAATATTTTTGGGAGAGTCTCTTTTTTCTAGAAGTTTACCAATTAGAAATGAGATTCATCGTCAACCAAAAACTAAAAAAAATGAAATGAGATTCATCATCAACCAAAAACTAAAAAAAATGAAATGAGATTCAACACATTAATTACGTGGTACACTTAATTAGAGGTAAACGGCTTTGCACCCTGTGCTCGTGGACTGCTGCTAATAATAAATTACCATCTTCATCGTAAAAAAAGAGTTTTTTATTATAAGAGTTTTTCTCAAAATCTGTTTGGCTTAACTTATGCTTATAAGTAGCTTCTACATAAAAAAAAATGACCCAAACAGGTAGATAGTGAAGTCAAAAATCCTCCCGCTTATTGTAATTTATTTAATTTTCAAAAAAAAAAAATGAAATGACATTTCTGCCTATAATTTTAAAATTAATTAGAAGATAATAAAATAGAATGAGTGCAATACTTATATAAACGTAAGAGTCGCTAGAAATGGAATAACAGCGAAAAGTTTGAATATATTACGAAAAGGCAAAGGCTTCCAGCATGTTATATTGCGCGCACACACATGTCTATATGTGTGCATATATACTAACGGAAAAACATCATATATTTTATCTGCAGTTTACCATGTCATATAGTGAGATATAATATAACGACTTCTCTCTTTTTTCTTTTCTTTTTAAAATCCTATGTGATAGACATCCTTTTCTGCCATAACTGCAATTATCCGATGAACCAATATACCAAAGATGAGAAAAATATTCGAATTACTTAACATTTTCATTTTGAAAGATAATATATGAGTCAAATTTTAAAAATCAGTTTTAGATTATATATATATATATGTGCGTGTGAGGCAGGTTATAGTTACAATCTTTTTTTTACAACCATATCTTATCACCGTTGATTTCCACCAATCAACGGTTATCATTTTTGCAAATTAAACTTATTAATTAATTATTAATTCACAATAAATGATAACCGTTGATTGACGGAAATCAACGGTGATAAAATATAGTTGTAAGAGGTTGTAAAAAAAAAGATTGTAACTATGTGTGTGTGTGTGAGCTAGTGCTTATTTTCAAATGAAAAAAAAAAGTAAATGGTTTGTCATTTCAATTTTTCTACGCACACAATTCAAATTGAGCTCCACCTTTGATTTTTTTCTTACTCCACTATTTAATGGACCCCACATATATTATGAGTATGTAGGAAAATTGTTTCTTGTTATGTAATATATAAAAACAAAACCCTAGAAAAAAAATAGTAGCCAATGAACTAAATGACCAATTATTAAAGAAAATGAAACAATTCAACATCGCTAATAGTCTAAGGGCGTTTGGATTTACTTTCTTTACTTATTTCAGGGAAAAAAATTAAAAAAAAAAAAAGTTAAAGCTATTTTACATTTGGATATAGCAGGTGAAATTCACTTTTAATTTAAAAATTATATGGATGTTAAAAAAATTTTAAAAAAAATGTATAGAATTATTAAAAACGACATGAAAATAAATTATGTACGCAAGAATTAATAATGGTGGGGCGGTAGCAGTGATGGAGGCTTTGGCAGGACATGGTGGTGGAGGAGGTTGACCCGACCCGACTCGCCCCGCCCCGCCACCAATCTGCCAAGAAATATGGGTTGAAAAAATGAACCCACCCCGTTTTATGGCGGGTCAACCCACCAACCAGCCAGTTAAAAAAATAATAATTAAAAATCAAAAATAAATTATATTTTATAAATTTTTCTAATATTATTTTATTTTATTTCACACTTTTTGATATTTTTTTAGTCTCAATCTTAATTAATATTTGTCAAACATTCTTTAGAAACTTTTATATAGATAACATTTGTCATAAATAAATTGTTATTCTCTATTTTTTTAGGAAATACTAAGATAAAAAAATTGGATATCAAAAAAATTTAAGAACTAATAAAAATACTACCAAATTGTAAAAAAAAAATGGCGGGTCAACCCGCCCCGCGGCGGGTTGAACTCGTTTTGACTCACTTCTAGGCGGGGCGGGTTGAGGTGGGTTGAAAATCTCAACCCAACGCGCCGGACTCAACTCATATTGCCACCCCTAAGCAAGCAGAGGAGGTGAGATCGATTGTGATAGAGGTTTGAGCAGATTTTTATTTTTGAAAAATATTTGATTTTTTTTTTTTATAACAAATATTTGATTTTTAATTTATGTTCTTTTAGAAAATAAATTGAGATTTGGGCTAGTGGAAAGCCTGGATACAGGCCCATTACAACACATATTTCAAAGTTAAAGCCACGGCATGATGAGATTCTGGAATTGAGGGCCCATCGGGGTTGGTTTTAGGATATATTCATCATATATATTTTTATATATTTACTGGGTGATACCTGCATGAGCAACAAATATATGCTAGTTTTCTAAGATAATGACACCCCACAAGGGTGCTATACTCCTACCTACCAACGTACCCACTTTTCAGGAATTGGGGAACACCTAACACCTGGGATTAGGTTGCAATTCTTGTTATGGCTGGCCTCCTGAAGGACATTTTGTTTAATTCAATGTCACCATAACAAAAAACAGCCACCAATTATTGAAACTTAAAACCCCACAAGGAGAGCCAAAACCAACAATTGTACATGTATCTCTCTACGGTTTGTTTATATAATGAATAAATCTAACATGCAGGTGTCCTGGATTTTGAGAATCAATTCATGAGGTCTTAGAATAACAGCAAAAAATTTAGTATATTATTTTCCATGCACTATGCCAACCTTTAATTAGGACAATGTTAAAGCTAGTGCGGGGTGGACACGTATTCGACCCTTTCCTTCTGTATATTAGAGCCTAAATATTTGGCATCGTGGCCAAATTGCTGGTACTCAATTATGAAGGTTATTCTCCTAACGGGGTCGGAGCTCTACATTATTAATTGAATTAAACGGCAATGGACTTTAGCATTACGTGTCTTTCATATGTATCACATGTTCGAATAAAAAGTAAAAAATACAAATATATGTTTCTTGATATTATACCCAATATATAGTTCATATGTTTATTTATCAAAAGTAACATGATCAAATAGTGTGTATATTCTTGTAGGTGTTGATGCTAATGAGTATCATATATTTTCCATTTACCTCGTATTTACTGAAAATTGATAGCATAACTCCATTGTGTTAGAAAAAGGCGCCACAAAGTATAGTAACGAATTCAAAATACCAAATCAGAATCTCATTCAACAAACATGCATTTGATCACATTGAAAAACAAGTATATCACGCTTGGTTGACCTTTTCCGAGCTCTAAGTTGATTCTAACATGATGTGGCGAGCAGAAAAACAGAACAGGGATTAATATATGTCGAACAGAAAGCCTAACACGTTTACGCGAGTGTTGTGCATCATTGACTGTTTTTACAAACTAATGCCAATTATGTATTACGTACATGCATTGCTTGAAATGTTTTGTATTTGAAGAGTGACATGTAATGATAACAGTTAAAATAATGCATAACTAGATTTCTTATAGCTAGCATTACGAATAGTAAAGATGAAATGGTAATTCAAAGTCAAATTCGTGGTGGTAAATGTTTAATTAAAGAAATTAACAATAATTGGTTCAAATGCTAATAAATTTGTTCCCTTTACCATGGGTTTTGAGTTAAATAAATGGGACGGAGAAAGTGATTGTTGCGACCTTTTATAGGATTTGACAATTGCTCAAACCGGATTAATTGGGTCTCTGATTTATCGATTGGGGAAACCATTTCATCAAATAAAAACTGCCAAATGTAAAAGATTTAAATTAATAGGGGAATGTTATACTTACAACCTATTTTCGTTTACAATAATATCTTACAACTCATATCTTAACCGTTGATTTTCGTCAATCAACGGTTAAGATTTTCACAAATAAAATTTATTAATTAATTATTAATTCGCAATAATTGATTGACGGAAATCAACGGTTAAGATATGGTTGTGAGTGGTTGTAAACGAAAATAGGTTGCAAGTATAACATCCCCTAAATTAATATATGAAAATGATCACAAAAGTTAAATTACGAAAATTAACCATCCTTTTCACCAAAAACGAAAAAAAAAATTAACCATCTTTAATTGGCTTGAAATATGAATTTCTTTTTAAAAAGAAACAAACCTTACTCAACATGGTAAATACCTAATTAGATGATCTAATGACAGAGAAATTGCGGATTCATATAACTAAAGAGTTACCATACCGTACACATTACCTTTTTTTTTAATTTCAATCTTGTAATTAAGTTTGTAGCGCACATAGAAGTGTTTTTGTTCTTTTGCCAATATTTAATTATGTAATTCAAGCCTTGCTCTTCTATATAAGGACCTTCTCTACCTTGAATCCATACCATCCCACCAAGCATTGCTCTTCTGTAGTCTTCTACTATATATTTCGAATCTCTTATATCATATCCTTTTCTATATATCCACTTTGACATCATGGAAAAGAAAACCCTCCTCAAAAATCTGGTTATCCTTCTGTGTCTTTCCTATGTTGTATATGCTGCTGCTGTCCCTGCAACCAGTAAGTTTCATTGGTTTTAACCTTTTAGGGTTTTGAAGCTTACTTTGTTTATATATACTTTATATAAGGATGTTGCATATCTTGTGAATATATAGGAGGCCCCAAGACCAGGAAATTAGATCCATCAGTGCAAAATCATCAAGCTAAGGTATTAACTCTCTCTCTCTCTCTTTCTTTGGTGCAGATATTATTGCTATTATTTATCCTATAAATCTTAAATATAAGAAAATAATAGGCAAAATTACCTCAAAAGGGACATGTTCATGATGCCCTAGCTACCTGGAATTGATTAATATCTGAAATTGTAAGGGAATAAAAAAGATCTTCAATGATCACAAAGTAATAAATATGCAAGGTTTGATTTCCCTAAAAAGAAAATTCAAGTCTACTATAACTCGAAATGGATGGTCGTTTTCCTTCTGTATATCTATCTATGGGTTACTATTCATATCCCTAAAAAAAGCCAAGTTGAGTACCCCGGTTTCCCCACGGCTTCGACTCTTTGAGCCGGCTATGAGACTAATCCGGAGTGCGAAGCCCCCTCCCCAAGGATGCATTCAGCGAGATTCGAACACATGTCCGCCCCACTAACTCAACGCCAAAGAACCAACTGAGCTGCACCCATTGGGTTATTATTATTATATTTTTGGTATGACATAGTGGCAAAGTTGTGATCTTCTTTTAATTTGCAGGAGGGTCTGGTTATGGACTTAAGCAACTGGAAGGAGCTGTTTGAAGTGGAGGAAGGACTTGAAGAAGGAAGAATGATGATGGATATTGCAGATTATCCTCCAACAGGAGCAAATGGATCTCATACCCCAAAATCCCCTAGAAAACCTTAATTTCTATTCTACTAAGTCTTGAATCAAGGGTTTAATTAGTTATTATTGTGTCTAGCCAATTAAGAGTGTGAAGTCTATAACAATAGTTTGGATTCTCCTGGATTGCTGTATTGATTGTGTTCTCCAGTCAGCGTGGTTTTTGATCTAGCCTTATTAAGTCTATAAGTGCTTTGATTTTCCATATGCCTTGTAAGGGTTTGGTGTTCTAAGATAAAATAATAAAAAATTGTATTGTACGAACAATTATTGTTTTGGGTGGTAATGAATTTGCTTTTATTTTTTATTTTTTTAACCAACTCTAGTGTTAGCTTGAGAAAATGGTTTTGGAAGCCGTCCCCTATGTATGAGTCCAACAAAACTCGAACCGATCGATTTAGTCTAGTTTCTAATTAACAGGTTTAGAATTTAAAAGAAAAACAAATGTATTATAATTTTGCAAAAAAAAAAAAAAGTATTATATATGGCATAATGAGAATTTTCCATGTTAATTGGGTAGTTTAGTTTCTATCCCATTTTGTTTGTAACCTTGATTGTTGTAGTGATCAAACTCAACGTTAATTTCTATTTCAACGTGATTCGTATTTAGTTCAGACGTGCGCTTATCTACGTGTATTCTATTTCTACATCTATATAAGGTTTATCTTTTGTTTTGTTTTGTTTTTGTGAGTTTCTATACATGGTTTCATATGCTACCTGATGATTATAGACGTACATCCTCGATATATATATATATATATATATATATATATATATATATATATATATATATATATATATATATATATATATATATATATATATATATATATATATATATATATGGGGATGTTATATTTATAAAAAAAATTGTATGTCTGACCGATAATACACTCTTAAGTAGAGTATTATCAGTCAGACATAGTATAGTTTGTTAAAAAAAAAAAAAAATTGTCAATATAACCCTACTCTCTCTATATATATATACATGAAAAAATATTTCTACCGCCATTTTAGATAACGTTATCTATACCTACCCTTTTTAATTAAGTCTAACTAGTAAGATATAGTCATAATAATGAAGCTGTTTTTTTTTTTTTTGCTTTTTGCTTTTTCCTCAGACAATGTCGGCTAAGGTGGCAGAGAGAGAGAGAGAAAATGCAATTTTTATGTCTTACTGGTCAGACTTAGTTAAAAAAGGGTAACTATAGACAACCTTATCTAAAGTTGATGTAGAAATATTTAACCCATATATATATATATATATATATATATATATATATATATATATATATATATATATATATATATATATATATATATATATATATATATATATATCAAGGAGAAAATTGACACGCTCCTTATTTCCCAAAGCAAGAGGCATGTGTAAGAACTCAAACCATTAAGTTGAGATTTTAAAAATTTAATAATAATTAAATGAGAATTATTAGATGAAAAATCTAATTATTTTAAATCAAGTCACCGGTTTGAGAAAAAGTGTAAACAAAGTCATCTTGGGGAAAAATATGCATGCAGACAAATTACCTGGAAACATAGAAAATAGTAGTGACTATAATTCCACGAATTTTATGTAGTTAAATGACAAGAAAAATTGCATAAATTAATTAGCCCTTGAGTTAGAGGAAGGTGAGTTAAGTAGTAGGGAAAAAGAGGTATTTACTCACTCAATTGTTTTAACTTAGTAAACCAACCTAAAAACACTACCTCTTCCCCTCATTGACTCATTTCTTCATTTTCTAAATCCTAAGTCAGCAGCCTTCCCTCTCCTTTGGTCGACCATGGCTGCCCTCTCCTAGGGTATCATCATCTTTCACCACCTTCCCTTGAAACAAGCAAAAATCTTCACCATTCTTCAACCCTTCATGGAAGCAACTTAAAGCTTGAAGCTTAGAGGATAAAAAACATAATCTTGGGTGATGCCATTTCTTTTTTGGGCAAGAAGGAAGCACTCCTCCACTGTGGTGAGCTTAAGTCATCTTCCCCAATGGTGTTGAAGCTTGTTGGTAAGGAAAATCTCTGCCTTTCCTTAGAAATTCATGAAAAGGATGAGAGTATGGAAAATTAGGAGTTCCATAGATTAAATGTTGTTGAGGGGTTAATAACATGTTGGTGTATCGATTAAATGGTCATAGGAAATGCTTAAGCAGGCCTTTATGCAGGTAGAAGCTATTGTTTTGGCCTATGTCGATAAAGAATTCGAATCATTTTCGAAAGGAATTCGAATCCATATTATTAAAATGCTGAAGTTTATCTTCTTTCAAAGAGGAATTCAAATCCTTTTGAAAGGATTCGTATCCAAGGGGTTCGAATCCTCATTGTTGTAGTGGAACGTAGCACAATAAAACGTGAATAACTCGAGTTACTGAGCTCCAAATTGTGAATAACTCGAGTTACTGAGCTCCAAATTGAGTGAGATTTTAACCTATGTGAAGCTAACATGTAGGTCTATAATCCTATATAACCGTAGAGCCATTGGATAAGTGTGTCAATCGGAGTTTGAGTTTAGGGGGCGTTTGGTAGAGGAATTTTTTTTTTACCAGGGAAATACAATTACGGGAAAAATGGTGGGAAATGTGGCAAATAGATTTTTCTGGAAAAGTTAAAAGTTGTTTAGTAGGCCGAAATATTATCGGAAAAAATTTGGTGTAAAATTGCTACAAGTTTGAGTTTGCTGAGGAAGTCAAAATACAACCATCAAGGTGGTATTTCCAAGTGGGCATTTTCCTTCATTTTTACACTACAAAATTTCCCCATCAAATTTTTTTTCCTAGGCAAATTTTTCCAACATCATATCAAACATGGTCATTTGTGAATCCCATCTACCACTTGCGTAGCATTCTCAAAAAAATCCACCTACCAAACACCCCCAAGTCATTGCCCAAATTTTGAAAGTCTTGTTTGCAGCAACCAATTTGCGAAAGACGTAACCAGAGTTATACAACTCCAATTTAGACATATAATATGTCGTTAGAAAACTTGTTAGGTATAGTGTAACATAGTAAAATCTTGAAATTTATGGTAATCTAATGCCATACCAATTTTAAAAATGGTAAAAACGATTTAATGCGGATTACGCCAATGGAGAAAGTTCCTTCGAGTTGTTCTTTGAGGAAATAACTTGTGAACTGTATTGTGCTAGTAAGTGATGTTTTAAGGTTATGGACGTTAAGAAGCCAATATGGGCACTTGTGAAATGAGTGTAAGGTATAAATTGAATAGTTACAGTAATGGCTTTGGAAGAAGCCTTAAGTGTCATAACTTGCAAAAGACAATGTTGACATTAATGTAGTGGACTAGCACATATTCTAATTATCTTTATAATTTTGAAATAGGTTGTCATATTGTTAGATCTTGTGATTGTGATCTTTTGGACACCAAGAATTCAGGGTTAATCCCCCTATTTGTTCTACCAAGCTCCCTTGGATGTTGGTTTATGTAAGAACCCGCATCATGAAATTAGGAATTTAATTAATTAATTATGAGCTTAAGTGAATAATTCCATAATTGAACTTAAATAATTATGGTAAGGTAAGAATAAATGATAAAATGGCTTAATAACATTGAAAGTCACTTTTCTGACGAAAAATGCAGATACGGGTTCTGCTCCACGATATAAGTGCGTACCGATGAAGTATCAAGGAAAATCATAATAAGTATGAAAATATTCCGAGAATAATATATAGGAATAGTAAAACAAGTTTGAAGTCAAAATAATGAGAACTGGTGTCAGGACTGATATCGGCTACGTAAAAGTGCGTACCGGCAAAGTGCTACGAAAAATAAAATAAAAATATGATAAATCTTAGAAAAATGTTTACGTTTAGAAACCAAAGTTTGGAATTAAAATGATAAGCGTAGCTATTAGTGCTAATACAGTACGATTAAAACTTAAACGCCTATAAATAGCCTTGGAGTAAGAACTCGCACCGTTAATTAAGGAAGTTAATTAATTAATTAAGAGAAATTAGAGAATAATTCCATAATTGACCCTAATAATTATTATGAGGCTTTAATAATTATGGTAAGTGGTTAATAATGCTGAAAGTCACTTTTCTGACGAAAAGTGCAGATACCGGTTCTGCTACTCGCTATAAATGCGTACTGGTGAAATATCCCGAAAAATTATAATAAGTGCATGAATATTCCTAGAATATTATATAGGACTAGGAAAAAAGTTTCGGGTTAAAATAATGAGAACTGATGCCAGGACTGATATTGACTATGGAAAAGCACGTACCGGAAATGTGTTGCGAAAAATATAATAAAAATATGATAAATCTTAAAAGTTTGAGATTAAAATGTTAAGCGTAGCAATTAGCGCTAATACAATGCGATTAAAGCTTAATGACCCTATATATACTATTGCACAAAACCATAGGCCATAATATTAAGGCTACATGAGACACTTTGGCTGCTGATCAGCCTCCCCTCCTTTGTCACCTTCATCTTCTCTGAGAAACCTCCAAAGTGACCACCTTTCTCCACCATTTCTTCATCAAAACATCATGGTTGAGTGTGGTTGAGACTTGTGTGAGAGTAGTGTTAGCATATGGGTGTCCTAGAGACAATCTTTTGATTAAATAAAGGACACTAGATGTAGAACTTTGTTTGTCGCAAATAAATGAAAGCACTATTTATTCAGTTTCATATTGTGTCTCGATATTACTGTTAATATTATATGAACGAACTGGATAAACCCCTTGGAATAGAACAAGTATCTCTTGAGTATCTGTGATGAGATCACGATCATGAGGATTCAAGGATATTGCATGTCTATTCCTAATTATATGTTCCTAGTCTAGAGACACTGAGTTTGGGGATCAGTGATCTCGAGTAAAGACTAGTACGACTTATCTACTTGTATATGGATACAAGGTAAAGACCTCATGAGCTGCAGATATGGAGATATCTTAGCTAAAGTCGTGGGTGGATCTATAAGAGTATAGTTCGCACCGAACAGACCCAAAAAGAGACTCTATGAGGAAATCTCACAGATAGTGTCATTAGAGTAATCTCTTTATGTTTGGGTATGTCTTTCCTTAGACCAGAAGTTATTACCTAGACTGTGTTCTTGAAGGCATGTTTTGATTGCATGCCTCGTCTGCCTGAAACATGGAGACTCATAGGTATACTGTTGGGCGTGTCCTTAAAGGGCACAGGGCTAGGGTAATAAGCTGAAGGAATTCGTCAAATCTCTGTGAGAGATTAGGTTATCTGTAAACCGGAGAAATCGGGATGACATTTACAGGGACTCGGGAATCTATGCATAGTAAAAGAGATCATGAGATGATCTGCCTTTAGAGTCAGTAAATTGAAGATTCCCTATTTCGAATAAAGCTTACCCTAAACCGCAGGGGTTGATACATTTCCTTACCCTAGGTTAATGGGAAGATAACCGAGACAAAGGGAAATACATACGGTAACCAAATATGTGCAATAGGTTGATCAAGTCATTAATCTGACTAGTTCTGGGGCAACAAAGCATTGCTAGTGCTCTGTGTTGTCATTAATTGGGTTGTGGGCTTGTTGGGCCCAAGCTCAGTTATGTCAGAAGCTAAGTTGGACCTAATGGGTCACACACTAACACCTTGTAGTCATGATGGACTAGCTTTAAAGGTATTGGGCCTAATAATGTTATTAGCCCAAGAAGCTGTTTGGAAGCCCACCTAAATGGGTGGGTGGTGCATGGAGTTTAGTAATGGGCTTGGATAGTCCAAGTCATTACTAATTAATTTAATTAGTTAAATTAATAATCAAATATTTGAAATCTGAGTTTAGGCACTATTTGTGAGATGTTGAGGGGTTGAGTCTCTTGTGTTGGGTTGTGGTGTCATCTTCTTGGCATAGGGAGCTTCAAGAATCCATTCTTGAGGAAAAAGGACCTAGCTTGCTTGTTATTTTCGTACTCCCATTGTAGCTGACCTTGTGGCTGTATTGAGAGCTCCAAGAGCGCCTCTCTTCTCTATTTTAAGCCTTGGGGTAAATTGTTGAACCTTGATCATGAGTTTTAGTTGCTTAAAGGTGGACTCTTGGCATGAAAATGAATTAACCAAGTAACCAACTTGTACATGAACCTAAAAGGGTATAAAAATGTATGTTTAAACGTAGTAGTGGGTTAAAAACCTAACCTTTGGAGTGATATCTCGCGAAATGCAGAAACTGGATTCTGTCGCAAAATACTCAGATTGATATCCGCATCTGGATATGATATCCGGATATGGGGTCTTCTGATATTCGAATATGGATATCCGGATATGCATATTCGAATATGGCCCCGACATATATCCGGATATTATGGGTTTTCGAAGAACAGTAGCTGCACTGTTCATACAAAAAGTTAGTATGGGTTTGTGCACCCTAGAATGATGAAGTTGGACTTCTGTAATAACTAACTAAGTCAAAATCAAGTGATTTATGGCTTGAGGCTTTGTGAGAAGCCTAAAGACATGAAACGTAAGAGAAATGCGTTGTCTTTATGAATATGCTTGTAGAGTATGGATATTGATATTGTTGTTGGTCCACAACAGATTGTGTTTCTGCTGTGTGTGGACTTTGAGCTATGTGGACTCTTGGCATTGGATAGTTAGCTTGCAAGGTAAGATTTCGTGTCCTCGGCTTTGCCATTGTTGGTTCCACCATGTCCCATGGGGGGATGGTTTATATGCATGATGTGGTTTTCATGTATCATTTTATTGAAATGCTATGGAGCTGTTAAGTGCAATGTCTTGTGATATGTATGTGGTGTTACGCCTAGACAGGGAGCCATGGGGCGGTCCTTCGGGCAGGTACAACATGGGCTGGTAATGTGTGGGTAATGGACATATTCCTGCACTTCTCTGATCAGTAGAATTGTTATAACATGCATGACATGATTATATGCTTCATTGCAATACTTTGGAACTTATATTGCACATGTAAGTGAGCTTGGGGTGGGAGATCCTTGAGGACCCCATGTCTTACTGATATTTCTTTTTAGAGATCTCACCCCATGTTCGGGGCACCATTTCAGGTTCAGGTAATGCTGGGGTTGATACCTCGGGCGGCAGGAGGCCGGAGCTGAGTTAGATTATTGCTATTATTAATATATGTTGGGTGCTGACTTGTTATCTTGTTGATTATGTTATTATTGTTGAGACTGTTGTTGGGCTATGTTGCCTTATTTGGTGAGCATAAGGATTGTCCATGCCACATTGACTTGACTTTATTCTTTTAGATTTGAGTTGTAGCTTTTAGATTTGAGTTGTATTAATGTATCAGGATATTGTCCGGACTACGTGTTGTAGATCCGTGACTTAGATACACACTTTATTATACATATTGAGGTAATTCAGTTAGCTGTCTTTCAATTTACATACAGGAGATGTTTTTATGAAAATGATTAAGTAATTAACTTGGCAAAGTATAATGACATCATAATTGAATGAAAAAAAAAGTTATTCCAAATTTTAATTAAGTGTGGTTTAATATGATGACATGTTAATAAACCGAGTATATACGGGGTGTTACACTTGGCATAGAATTTTAGGGCAATTGCCACCCTTCCTACATAGAGTTTCATGATCTTCATGGCTGCCATGAGCTCCCATGTGTAGTTCTTGTTACCTTTCCTCCAAAAACCCAACTTTCTTCATCATTTCTTCCTCTTTGAGTTGGCCAACCTTGCTACAACTTGAAAGGGGTCACATTGAGGCAGAAAGGTTCTTGCTTGGGTGTGTGGTAGCTGCTGACTTGGGGTTTGGGGACTGTCTTTGAACTTTGGATGGAGTGGGAGCCATTGTTTTGGTTGTGGATGCTCCAAATAGTGAGCTTTGTGAAGAAAGGACCCATCTTGAAGCTCATTTTCGTGGAGCTTTGGAGTCAGCACCTTGGGACTGGATTGAGAGCTCCAAGAGCACTCTTATTTCCTGTTTTGGGATTTGGGGTATGTCCTTGAACCTTGTTCTTGAGTTTTCCATGATAAAATTCATGTCTTGACATGTTTAATGAGATGATTAAGTAACTAGCATGTGTATTGGTCTAAATATGCCTCAAAATGGATTCTTGGAAGTATAGTATTGTTAAAAACACAATCTTGGAAGGATATCTTCGCGAAATGCATAAACTGCATTCTGTCGCGAAATATCCGGATATGATATCTGGATATTGCCCCGACATATATCCGAATATTCTGGGAATTTCAAGACAATCAATATTCTATCTATATAGAATGGTATTGTGGGTTTGTGGATCCATGATTGGTTGAGTTGAACTTCTGTAATAACTGAACTAAGTCAGAATCAAGGGGATTAATAGCTTATGGCTTTGTGAGAAGCCTAATGGCATGAGATGTAAAAGGAAAACATTGTCTTTATGTCATACACTTATAGATTATGAATTTTGATATAATTGTTGGTATAAACAGACTGTGAGAGTGCTGTTTATGGACCTTGGACTGGGTTAGACTCTTGAGTTGGATAGTTAGCTTGCGAGATAAGCTCTCGTGTCCTCGGTTTTACCCATTGTTGGTTCCACAATATCCCATGGGGGGATGGTTTATATGCATGAATTGTTTTCATGAGATTATGTTTATTGAAATGCTTTTGAGCTGTTAAGTGCAAGTGCCTTATGACATATATGTGTTGTTCCACCTAGACGGTAAGCCTGAGTATGTAACATCATACAAAATGGTAATTCTGTGGGTGAGGTACACGTAGCGTCTTGTACTGTAGGTATACGTAAATCCTGCATGTTTATTCTCTGGCCAGTAGGATCTTTGACACACATGACATGCTTATATGCTGCATTGCACAAATTTTGGAACTTATACTGTTTATTTGTTTTAGAACTTATATTGCACATGTGAGTGAGGTTGGGGTGGAGAGATCCTTGAGGACCCTTTGTCTTTCTAAGATTTTTTTTTAGAGATCTCACCCCACGTTTGGGGCACATTTTCAGGTTCAGGTACCTCGGGGGTTGAGACCTCGGGCGGTAGGAGGCCGGAGCTTAGTTGACTATTGTTTACATGCTTATGCTGATATGATTGGATGCTGCTTATGTTTTTAGTTTCATTCTATGGTTTATTGAGCTGAGACTTTGTTGGGTTTTGTTGCCTTATTTGGTGGGCATGGAGGTTGTCCATGCCACATTGACTATGTTTTGATGTTTTAGATTTGAGTTGTATAATTGCATCAGGATATTGTCCGGACTACGTGTGGTAGTTCCATGATTAGATACACACTTATTATATTAAGAGATATTTCAGTTAGTTGTTTATTGTAATTTACATACAGGCAATGATTTGAAAAACGATTAAGTAATCAATTTGGTTAATAATAATGATGCCATAATTGAAAAGAAAAAGTTAGTTTCCGCATTTATTCAGCTGCGCTTAATACTGTGATATGGTAACAAACTGAGTATACATGGGGTGCTACAGTTTACATATATGGTATGTTTATTAATTTCTTTTTGAAAATGAAATATAATATAATGCATTCTTATGTATGTATGTTTGTGTGCCGCACAAGATGATTTCCTTGTGTGAGGCATAATGTGGTTTCCTTATGCATGTATAAGATGGTTTTCTTATACTTGGTATGTTGCAAGACGTTGCGTGATTCATATATTGTTCTCTGGCCAGTAAATTTTTTGATAGCACACATGCATAATATATATATATATATATATATATATATATATATGTGTGTGTGTGTGTGTGTGTATATATATATATGTATATATATATATATGGGATAGGATCAACTTACACCGGTGTAAGAATAATAAATTTTAAACAAAATCTTAATCGTTGATTTCCGTGCATCCAATGGTGAGATTTATCTTTAGTTTTTTTTTTTTTTTTTAAATCTGATTTTTAGACGATAGGTATCGTTACAAACTTTTCTTACATTTTGGATTTAAAATCTTGAGTTTGTTTATAATTAGCTTATAAAATGAAATAAAATCATATGATAGAAATTGAATATTTTGTGATTTTGATAATTATAATTAGATTAGAGAATTTATCTTTTATAAATCGCAAAATTTTGTTTAACCTATTTTTTATGCGCTTTGGCATCATTAAAATAGAGTACAATATAATTACGCAACAATAGCTTTCTTTTAATAAATGGAATTGTGTTCATAAAGTACATTTATAAAAAGACTAACATTTTGTTTAGAAAATCATGTTCGGTGCTCTTAAACACAATGCATTCATATAAGTTAATTTATTTCTCAATAAGAATATCGTTCTTCACATACACGCTTTTATATTTAATTGTGTGCAGCATTAATTTCAATTTCATAAGCTGACAAGTTAGAGCTTTATTAGAGGTTGAGTAATTACAATTATCATATACAGTCTATGGCTTTGAAAGATTGAGTAATATTTGTTTGTTACTGTTCGAAATGGTCCGTAATTTTATTTGGATTAATTTGTTGAAAGAAATAGGGAAGAGGCTCATGTGATATTAGAAACTTAAATTAATTAATTAATTAGATGAACAAATTAACTTAGACACCAAATAGCAAGACTTAAGTAAACTTTTAAACGAAAAAGTAAGCAGACTCTGAAGCCAATGAAAAATGGTTCAGAAAGAAGTAAGTTTTATGATCTAGTCTCCATGTAGACATTGTCTCTTCCTTAACCATGATGATAGATCTTGCTTTCGCACTATTTATGGCTTTATTCACAATGTCTACACTACAAGAAAAAAAATTATTTGTGACAAAAAAATTTGTCACAAATGACGATTTTTGACACAAATAATCAAATTTTGTCACAAATAAATTTGTAACACGGGAATTTGTGATGAAATTTCATATGTAGTGATGAAGTTTGCAACATTAATAAGATTTTTTCTTGTAGTGCTATATAATAAGGTAAAGCACTAAAGCTAGAGCATGTTGAATTATTTTAGGTTCAAGAATCAAAGTTTAAGCAAGTAGAATTTTCGCTTGAACTCATAGTTACGGACTTACGGTCATAAGAGAAGCGGGTCCACATTTTTAAAGCGATTCTTGTAATATGTGTACTTCGAATGCGTCATTAATCTATGAAAGCAAGTAGCAAGGTAATCAATTAGTCATCTTAAATTTGGTCTTTTATGAATTAGGTCAAACACATTGATAGCTTCTTCTTTTTTCTTTCTTTTTTTTGGTAGAAACTTTGATAGCCTTTATATGATGATGAGGAAGGTCGTTTACCTTCTATTAAAAATATATGCCAGTACACTCGTTTAATTAAATTAACATATCTGATATCTAAGTCTAATTATGGATGAGTAAACCCAGTACAAAAACAAATTTAATAACTCCAATCACCACCAAAATAGTGCACGTATGGGACCAAAACCAAATAATTGGAAATAAATTGGAACGTGGTTAATGAGAAAGGAACGCCATTCACACACTGTAGGGCCACGCGAGACTAACTAAACATGATTATGTCTTACCTTCCGGACACAAGCCTTTAATCAAAGTCTTCTGACTTGCAAATACGAATCCAAGTGGGACTTTTAGGGTGCTTTTATATATGGGGATATTATTTCTCATATTTTATGAGATAAATTGTCTCGTATAATATACATAAAAATAGATAGAATCCACTGAGAAGAAGACAAAGAAATATATAATAGTGGATCCCACTCAACTTTTTATGTTGCGTGAGATAAATTGTCTTATATAATATGAGAAATTATATTCCCTATACATATATATATATATATATATATATATATATATATATATATATATGATAGAATCATTTAACACCGGGATCAAAGTTAGAAGTTTAAAACTAAATTCTTACCGTTGATTTTCTTATAATTTTTTGAAGATTACTGATTAATTAATAAGTTTGACCCAATAAATCATAACCATCAAATTGTAGAAGTCAACGGTTAAGATTTGATATCAAATTTTTTAGGTTGACACCAGTATTTTAACACCCCGTGTATACCGGTTTGTTAACATGTCATCGTATTAAGCCACACTTAATTAAAAATGTGGAATATCTTTTTCTTATCAATTATGACGTCAATATAATTACCAAGTTGAATTACTTAATTCATTTCCAAAACATTGTCTGTATGTAAATTGCAATAGACAACTATCTACACTGAATAACCTCATATATAAATAAGTGAGTATCTAAGTCACGAATCTACAATACGTAGTTCGGACAATGTCCTGATACATTAATACAACTCGAATCCAAAAGAAGACATAATCATTCAATGTGGCATGGACAATCCCCATGCTCACCAAATAAGGCAACAAGACCCAACATAGTCTCATATCACACTACAAGAAAAATTGTATACTGCGACGGAATATCTGAGGCGGTCTTGAGAGAACTGCCACCAAATAATTTTCAGAGGCGGTCACGCAGGCATTTTCCTAAACCGACTGAAAACCAGGATATTACTCAGGCGGTTTCCTTCTAACCGACTGCATTCGTTGAATACAGAGGCGGTCTTGCAGGCGTTTATATTACAATCGCCTATGAATTAACTTATTTTTGGCGGTTTGGCAGGCGTTTATTTTCGATTGCATCTCCTTTATCCACAGGCTGTTATTCAAACCGCCTCAATATATGAAGAATCGAAAAAAAAAACTACAAAATTCGTGTAAAGGGAATCGAACCTGCACCATCCTCGTTGAGAGACTTCATGAAACCACTGATCCAACTAGAAATCGTAAGCAAGTAATGAAAAATTTACGTCTTATTTAAAAAGTTTTTCTTTCGTTTTCATTAGGCGGGCTCGATTCCCTCCTTGTGAAAAATGAGAGTAACTTTTTCTATCTTTCCTTTCAGTTTCATTAGGGTTTAGGTCCTTTTTTTTAGTCTAACTTTCTCTTGAAATTGGGAGCTCCTTTCTTTCCGTTTGTAAATTTCTCTTACCGGTGGTGAAGGACGTTCCCAACAGTATATATTTTCAAGACATTCTCACGGTAGCTCTCAAAGGTCACCGGTGGTGAAGGGCTTGGTACTCAAGCACGGTTTTCCCAAAACTCATATGCCTTCATAATACTCTTACCTGGCAATGGGTAGAGACTAGAGAATGCTTCGTTTTCATTTAATTGTTTTTTTAATCTTTGAATGCTTTTTACATGTTCAGACACCGGAACTTGCTTGAAGAGTTGCTCGGCTGTGGAAAGTAATCAGTTTAACTACTCAGGAGCACTTTTGCATTCGAAGTCTTCTGCATTTTCTTTCTTTTCTTCTTCCTTTTTCTCGTGGATTCTACAGTCATAAACTTCTTTTGCATGTTCAATTTTATCCCATCCAGACCTTCAACAAGCCCTTTTGTCTTCACTCTTTGGGGAAACAACAGAAAAATAAACATAATTTTTCATGTTGTTTTGTTTTCATATTGCTATTTCCCTTTGTTGTTTTGTTTGAGTACCCTTTTTTTTTTCTTATTTGTTTTCGGGTTTGAGGTTCGAGCCATGGTTTTATTTGAGGTCTCAGCATATTTTAGTCAATTCCTACAGTTTTTTGGGTGGGTAGAACTGGGGAAATGCATTTGGGTTGTATTTCATAGCCTGAATTTAGTTTCTGACTTTTACGGTTCACACTTTTAAGGTCTCAGCATATTTTATTTTTCCTTTTTAATTAAAAATGAGACTTTCACCAAGTTAAAATAAAAACTTAAAAACCTGGATTTCGTCCTGAATCGCCTGACTTTATAAACAACCCTAGTTTTGTTTTTCACAAAAAACCGTGATTAAATTTTTCTAAGACAGAGGACTACAGAGAGGGGCCAAGGAAATGGTGTATTGAAAAGAGAGAGAGAGAGAGAGAGAGAGAGAGCTTTGTTATTACACATTTGATTTTGAGTGGCCTCACTTTGGGAGCTTCGCTCTTGCATTCTCATGGTGAACCGATCTTTTAGAACTAGTAATGCCTCTAATTGCATTCTCATAATTAAATTTTTTGCATGCCAACAGCCAAAAAGCCTCTTCGTTTAGAACTCCCACTGATCAGATCACTTCTGCAAATTGCGCCCCTGCAATTTATGGATTCCCTTATCATCTTCTTTCTTTTTTCATTCATGGGTTGCCATTTTTATTTTTATTTTTTCTTTTTGGTTCTTGTATTTTTTTTTTTTGTTTTTTATACTGTTAGCTAATTTTTTAGCATACTCTTTCAATATGACTTTGGAGACTTCAAATAGACTTAGAGGTATGTGTTTTCTGTTTGCATTTATAAAGTCTTTACACTATTGCCAAAAAAAAAATCTTTACAGTTTGGCACAAATGATCATGATATGTACAAGCCAAGAAAATTAGTTATAGTGATAGTTACTTTGTTAAATTAATTGACACATATATCAGGTTTATCATGGATAGTTATAGTGATTTTTTCCCCCAATGTATCAGGTAGCAGATTTGGGTTCTCCCGGGGTTAGAAGATCTTCTCATGCAAGTTATGACCCAAATTGTGAAGGACCAGATTCATCCCATCAAATTCCACCTCCACCACCACCACCACAAATTTGAATAGTTGATGTAGTCATTGATGTTGGATCGATAGTGTTCTTGCTTTTTTGTCATTATCATGTTGGATTTGTTGAAGACTTTGCCATAACAGTTGAGACTTTTTATGGTTGTTAAACATTTTGTTGTATGATTTTGGTTAATGTATGCAATTATGGGCTTTTAATCTTGTGACTAATTTATATATATAATGCTTTTAATTCAAGGATGTTAAAATTGTATGTTCAAATGCAACAATTAAAAAAATATATTAAATGCACTAGCTTTTGGAGGGTTTTAAGTAAACGTTCAGTAACAAAATTAGATAATTATATAAAAAAAAGTATTATATAAATTCACAGGCAATTCAACAACTGCCTATATATGCCAAATGCTTTAAATATTAATTTAGCCATTACATGGAAGCGGTTTGAAAAACTGCCTTAGAAATAGGAACAAAGGTCCGACAGCCCAGAATTTATATGCACGCAGTTTTACAAACCGCCTAAGTAATCTTTAAATGAGGCGGTTACAACAATGGCCTATAATTTTATACAGAGGCGGTTTCATAAACCGCCTAAAAAAATATTTAAATGAGGCGGTTCCCAGAAAGGCCTCCATACGTCATACACAGGCGTTTAACCAAACCGCCCTTGATTGCACACCAGATTCTTGTTATGCTAACTAAGGTGGTAATAGCCGCCGGACGAAACGCCTCTATTTAATCTTAAGCGGTTCTACCAGCGCTTTATTTTAACCGCCCTAGATAGCCTTTCGACAGTAGTAACTGAGGCGGCTATGGAACCACCTGTCGTATCAATCAAAGGCAATTATAACCGCCTCAGAATACTATGAAAACCGACTCAAAATAGCAAGTTTCTTGTAGTTTCATATAACATGGTACTAAAGGTAAAGTAATGTCAGCATCCAGCAAAATCATCATAATAGCATGCAATCAGCTAAGCTCTGGCCTCCTACCACTAGAGGTCTCATCCCCCGCATTACCTGAACCAGAAATGGTGCCCCAAACGTGGGGTGAGATCTCTAAACAGAAATCTCAGTAAGACGAGGGGTCCTCAAGGATCTTCCATCCCAAGCTCACTTACATGTGCAATATAAGTTCAAAAGCAGTTTAACAATGTAAGTTCCAAAATAGTGGAATGCAGCAGATAATCATGCCATGTGTGTTATAACTATTCTACTGGCTAGAGAGATGCAGGGCGTACGTGTAACACCCCGTGTATGGTTTGTTAACATGTCATCGTATTAAGCCTCGCTTAATTAAAAATTGCGGAATATCTTTTTCTTTTGAATTATGACGTCATTATCATTACCAAGTTGATTTACTTAATTTCTTTCTAAAACATTGCCTGTATGTAATTGCAAACAGACATCTACTAAAATACCTCAATATATTAATAACAGTGAGTATCTAAAATTTCAGTACTACAACACGTAGTCCAGACATGATCCTGATACATTATTACAACCCAAACCTAAAATAGCAAAGTCAAGTCAATGTGGCATGGACAATCCCCTTACTCACCAAATAAGGCAACAAAGCCCAACAGTAGTCTCAACACAAATAACCATCAAATGAAGCTAAAAGCATAATAACAGCTCAACATAGCAGCACCGAAATATAACAGCAATATCAGCATACACCAGTCAACTAAGCTCCGGCCTCCTGCCTCCTGAGGTATCAACCCCAGCATTAGCTGAACCTGAAATGGTGCCCCAAACGTAGGGTGAGATCTCTAAAAAAGAAATCTCAGTAAGAAAAGTGATCCTCAAGGATCTTCCACCCCAAGCTCACTTACATGTTCAATATAAGTTCTAAAACAGTTACACAATATAAGTTCCAAAATAGTACAATGCAGCAGATAATCATGTTATGTGTGTTATAACTATTCTACTGATCAGAGAAGTGCAGGAATATGTCTATTACCCACACAGTACCAGCCCTTGCTGTACCCGCCTATAGGACCACCCCTTGGCTTCCTGTCTAGGCGTAACACCACGTACATATTATAAGACATTGCACTTAACAGCTCCATAGCATTTCAATAAACAATACATGAAAACCACATCATGCAGATAAACCATCCCCCCATGGGACATGGTGGAACCAACAATGGCAAAGCCGAGGACACGAAAGCTTACTATCCAAGCCAAGAGTCCACACAAGCTCAAAGCCCACAACAGCTCAATCACAATCTATTTATACCGTAATTCATCATCAGTAACCATTACTCAAGGTTACACTAAGTGATTAAGGCTTTCCATCTTGTTTTAAGTCATTTTATGCATTTTCTGCAGGAGGTACCCGAATACTTTCACTCAAGTATTTGAATACCACTCAGTATCCGAATACTTTACCTCCCAGTATCCGAATACCACAGTATCCAAATACTAGCACTAACTGTATTCAAATACTCTCCAATATTCGCATACTTCTTCAAAGGTATCCGAATACTTTTCTTCATAGAAAAGTATTCCAATACTCCAGCAAGGAGTATTCGACTACCAGTGAACAAGTATTCGAATACTACCTGAAAAGTATTCGAATACTTCTTTACCAGAATGCAGAAATACGAATAGTGATATGCATAATCCCATTTTTAAGGGTCCAAATGCGATTGGGAGTCCAATGACTCCCTAAACAAATATTCATTATAATGTTAAAAACCCAGAAACACCTTCCATTACTTAAATGGTCCAAGTTACTCTTTTTAACCGATTAAACAAGCTTAACTCATCAAAATGACAAAGAGGTGATCATGGTATACCTCAAGTGCCCAAAACTCCGAAAATGAGACAGCAAGGAGGTCTCCTACTACACACCAAGGTTCTGACTTTATCCAACCACGAAAATACAACACAAGCTTGGACCTTTCTACTCAAAGGTGGCTCCTTGAAGATTCCAATGGCATGAACAATGGCTCACACCAAGGGGAACACCAACTCATCCCACAAAACCACCACAAGACAGAGGCTAATCTCAGAAAACAAGGACCTTTCACCCACACAAGTCTTGCCCTCACAACAGTCTACCAAAATGGTGAAGGAACATAGAGCAAAGGAGGTCACTTTGGTAGAGTTTCAAGAGGAAGAAGGCTAAGGAATGGTGAAGAGAGGTTCAGCAGCCAAAACTCAACAACTTCACGTAGGCACCTCAATATGGCCTAGGGTTTAGTGCCATTAAGCATATATAGGTCCACTTAATTATTCACACAGTATTAACAATAATAGCTACGCTTAACATTTTAATCCCAAACTTTGGAATCAGAACCTACTCATTTTTCTAAGATTTGTCATATTTTTATTTTGTTTTTCGCATCACCTTTTCGGTACGCGCTTTTCCCTAGCCAGTATCAGTTCTGGCACCAGTTCTCGTTATTTCGACCTGAAACTTATTTTACTAGTCCCACATATTATTCTAGGAATATTCTCACTCTTATTATAATTTTCCGGGATACTTCATCGGTACGCATTTATACCGAGTAGCGGAACCGGTATATGCACTTTTCGTCAGAAAAGTGACTTTCAGCGTTCTTACTCACTTACTATAATTATTTAAGCCTCATAATCATTATTAGGTTCAATTATGGAATTATTTCTTAATTCTCATATTTATTTACTTAATTTTCTTAATTAACGGTGCGGGTTCTTAAAGTACGTCTACAACCCCACAGTAGTACAAGGAACACCGCTTGCACCTCACCTAGAGCCTCACCATCTTGTATATCTCCACATACTCAGGCTTACAGTATAAGTGGAACACCACATGAATACCATTAACACTTGCACATAAGAGCTCAATAGCATTTCGAAAAAGCAATACATGAAAACAACATCATGCATATAAACCATCCACCATGGGACATGGTGGAACCAACAATGGCTAAACCGAGGACACGAAAGCTTACCTTGCAAGCTAACTATTCAAGGCAAGAGTCCACAAAAGCTCAAAGCCCACAAACAGCTCAATCACAATCTGTTTATACAATAATTCATCATTAATAACCATTGCTCAAGGTTACATTAAGTGATTAGGGCTTTCCATCTCATCTTATGTGATATTACACAATTTCTATGTGAGGTATTTGAATACTCCTCGATGAGTATTCGAATACTCCAAGTCTCCAGAACGTATCCGAATACTTTCACTTAAGTATTCGAATCCACAAGGTATCCGAATACTTTTCACTCAGTATCCGAATACCACTAGGTATTCGAATATAATACACCCAGTATCCGAATACTATCCAGTATTCAAATACTTCTTCATAGGTATCCGAATACTTTTCTTCCTAGAAAAGTATCCCAATACTCCTCCAAGGAGTATTCGACTACCAAGGGATAAGTATTCAAATTCTACTTGAGAAATATTCGAATACTTATCAGACAGAAGTAGGATTTCGATCATTCTTCTGCATAAGTCCAATTTTAACTGTTCAAATGCAATTGGGTGTCCAATGACTCCCTACACAGATATTCATTAACATATTATGAACTTAGAAACTCAATCCTTTACTCCAATGATCCAAGTTTTACTTTTTAACCCATTAAACAAGCTTAAACCATCAAAATGACAAAAACTATGGTCATGGTATACTTCAACTCCGAAAATTCAGAAAAGACTCCTCCTTGGAGCTTCCAACAAGGCTCCTAGGTTCTGACTTAATAGAACCACGAAAATACAGGTCAAGTAAGGTCCTTTCTTCACCAAGTTAGCTTCTTGGAGCCTAAAATGGTATGAACAAGGCTCTCACCTAAGAGGAACACCAACTCAGCCCTCAAACCACCTTAAGACAGTATCTTCCACTCAGAAATGCTTCACTAACACCCTCACAATGCTCACTAACTCAGTGTTTATAACAACCAAGAGGAATCCTCACAACAAAGGTGGTTTCTTGGTCCCTTTTCATAAGCAAAGGCCAAGACTTTCAAGAGGAGAAGAGAACAAAGGTTGGAGAGGGTCGGCAACCAAACTCATGTAGGCACAAAATATGGCCTAGGGTTTAGTGCCATTAAGCATTTATACTCATTTAAGTCTTAAACACATTGTATTAGCACTAATAGCTACGCTTAGTATTTCAATCCCAAACTTAGGATTCCGAACCTACTCTTTTTCTAAGATTTGTCATATTTTTATTTTATTTTTCGCAGCACCTTTTTGATACGCTCTTTTACATAGCTAGTATCAGTTCTGGCACCAGTTCTCATTATTTTGACCTAAAATTCATTTTACTAGTCCTACATATTATTCTAGGAGCATTCATGCACTTCTTATAATTTTTCGGGATACTTCATCGATACGCACTTATACCGTGAACAGAACCGGTATCTGCACTTTTCGTCAGAACAACGACTTTCAGCATTCTTAATCACTTACCATAATTATTTAAGTCTTCACATAATTATTAGGGTCAATTATAGAATTATTTCCTAATTCTCATATTTAATTACTTAATTTCCTAAATTATCGTTGCAGGTTCTTACAGGTATGAAATCAATGATTATGATTTGGTGTCAAAACTCAAAATTTGACACCGGTGTCAAAAGATGAAGGATCCTTCTGCCCATATATATATATATATATATATATATATATATATATATATATATATATATATATATATATATATTTCACTATTTAAATATTATAAGTGACAGTTATAAGGGAAACTCCAATTAAGAATAAATATCATGTGTCTTGATTTATAAGGAAACCATTTTAATGAGTCAAAGTATGTATTATTCTTAAAACACGTCAAGCCAAGTAATGTCAAAGACAGGTAATCCTAAGAAACGGTTGAGCTCATTTACACCCTTTGTTATCACTCTATATTTATATCTTGGAGATTCCTTTGCTGCTTTTCAATTTTAGAGCAATTTTGTGTTTTTGTAGTAGGGACAGGATATTGTGACACCCAAATAAAGTTATGACCAATGTTACGACCAATCATCTCACCGTTAGATTGGTAGTAGCGATCCGACGGTCCTTGTTTAATCCCTAAGTGTCCCTTATTTTTGCTGCTCTCTCTCCTCCCCATTCTCTCTCTTATCTTCTCTCTTTCCTCGTTGATAACCATACACTTTGCCACCGCTCGCCGCCGCCCATGTTCTCTGTCCCGACGTCTGATGGCGCCGCCTTCCTCCGTCGCCGCGCCGATGCTACATCCCGTGGAGAGCTTCGCTGAATACATGAGCTAGGGTTCGATTTATACAACCAAATTCGATTTTTACCAGATATACCAGGTTCGATTTTCCTGATCTGCCTGATTTACCGAATTAATTTGATTTTTCATAGAATTATTAATTATATTAATGGAATGGTATATATGTATAAGCGTATATTTATCAAGGGTATTCAGAATATATATTTTAGCAAAACTCATAAATAATTAGTTTAAGAGTCAGATTTTTTTCTTCTGACATTTGGAAAGTGACATAGAGATGCAGTATATGCATAGTTCACATTTTGTTACTTTTAAATTCTTTTTCTTCGCTTCCACGGATGGATTCAAGTTTGAGATCTTTAACCTTTTTTTCTATTGTCTCTTTTGGTGGCTTAGATGTGAAACTTTGTTATGCTATTTGTTCTGTGCTTCAAATAGTATGTATTCCCTTTGATACAGATAAGCTATCATTTTCTGATGCCAACCTAATTCATCTGTGATTTAGAATAGTTTTGATACTGAACTCACGTGTCTGGCTATGGGAGGAGGCGGCGAAGGGAAGAGAGAGATAGAAGGGAAGAGAGAGAATGGGGAGGAGAGAGAGCAGCGAAAACAGGGGATATTTAGGGATTAAACGAGGACCGTCGGATTGCTACTACCAATCTAACGGTGAGATGATTGGTCGTAACATTGGCCGTAACTTTATTTAGGTGTCACAATATCCTGTCTCTTTGTAGTATTATATAGTACAAATTTGTATCCAACTGCTACACTGAGATAAGTTGCATGTGTCATCTTCTTATTAGTAAAGGCATTGGCGGACATATTTGGTTGCCAATGTGTACAGGTGCACACATAAATTTGGTCATACATTTTTTTAATAAAGAAGATATATATTTTTTAAGGGTTCACTTTTTCTGCAGTTGTTGCAGATAAATTATCTGCAATAAACCTAATACGACATCGTTTTGGGGCGGAAATCATGGTATTTTTGCAAATTTAATTTATCTCAGGGTTATTATAGTCTTTATAATTATAATTATTTAATTTTTCAATTCTAAAACGACGTCATTTTGGGAGTAAATGCAGATAAATTATCTGTATTAACTGCAGAAATATTTTCCCAATTTTTTAATTTATTAGGAATATCACTCAAGGAGCAATTTTAGTAGTTGTATTGCAATCACATATACTAAGAAAAAACACATCTTATTTACTGCTTATGTTTAGTGGTTTTATATCATTAAGTTAATTATGTTTTTTTTATGTTATGTCGAAGTTTTGTTTTCTTTTGTTGTTTGAGGATTATATCTCTCATATTATATGAAAGAAATTTTTTGTCATGTTAAGAAAAAGACAAATTATATAATATTAAAAAATGAGAGTGCACATTATTCAATGAATTAATATTGTATTTTTCTTAACATGACAAAAAATTTGGTTCATGTAACATGAGGGATATAAATCCATTTTTTTGTTTTTGTTTTTTTATTTTTTAATGCATTTGAAACTTTGTTTAAATTATTTTTTCGGAAGCACTGCCCGTAAACTCCCTCCCTTATATAATCGGGATAAATATGCACATATAAATAAATAAATTTGGGTCTGCTATTGAGTAAAGAGACACATAGCAATTTACCAAAAAAGAAAAAAAAAAAGAGACAAATAGCTTCAAACACACTTAGTGAAGCATGTCCTTTCTTCCATAATTTTATTTAATGATATGTTTGTCTTAGTCTAATTCTTTTCCACCTCACCATAATTTGGTTTCCATAGTTTATTGCCTCAACCAAATGAGCCACACCTTTCATTCATCTTGCATATTGTTTTCGGCTCTTCTTTCTCACAAAGATAAGTCCCAACAAACCCTTCTCTACTCGTGCGCACCACAAGATTTTCCCTTTAATTCTAATCCTTTTTACCTTAACTAATATAACATTTTCTCTAGATCCTCTACACTGTTCAACAGATTATAGCTTCTTTGGGTTTATATAGTTCATACGTACTCAGCCAATGATCACCATCAATATTTTCCGATTCATGCTTTGTCTTTCTTAAATATGTTGGCTACAATTCCTTTCAAAGGCCGAACATTGGCTATTTTGCTATTGGGGAAATTTTTTGAATATATCTTATGTACCTACTTGGGATCATCTTTTTATCAAATGAGGAATTTTTTTTTCATTTTTATCCTTTTTTATATTTTCTTTCATATCCCAAAATCTTACTTCTTTTGATAGGGACGTCCATACATCCGGTGCATATAAGGTTTTCTCGGCTATTGGATGGCTGGCTCAATGGCTCATTACCATCACCAAACCTCCCATTTTGTTTGGGTGAGACATCGGCTATTTCCAAATTGGCAACATAGATTTCATGATAGAATTGTCACAAGGCCCAGATGGCATCCATTACGGAAAACCAATTTAAAAAATAATGTAATTTTATTATAAAGGATAATTTTATCTATTTATATCATATTTTCATATTAGATGATTTACCTCAAATACGAGATAATACACCAAAATTCTATCATATTACTTATTTAATGTGCAACAAATGCATGATAGAATAAAAGTTTATTAGGTTTATATCATATGTTATTTGGGAAAAATATTTCTGCAGTTACTGCAGGTAAGTTATCTGTATTTATTACCAAAATGACGTCGTTTTCGTATTGAAATCTTAAAAAATTATAAATATATAGACTATTATAACCCTGAAATATAAATACTATTATAATCCTGAAATAAATTAAAATTACAAAAATATCATGATTTCCACCCCAAAACGACGTCATATTGGACTTACTGGAGATAACTTATTTACAGTAACTACAGAAAAAAACGAACTCATGTTAATTTTTATTAAAATCTCTTATTATGTTCGTCCTTATTATATGTTGTGGTCCTAAAATTTATTGAGTTATATATGTTTGTCCTCTAGTATAATTTCCCAGTGGACCAAAATATATTACATAACATAATTCCCTTTGATCGAATTTTGAAAATGTAAGCCCAATTGATTTATTTAGTTCAGCCAAACTTAGCCTAAAAATTGGCTGGTTCAATATGGGCCGGCCCATAATATATTAAGCTAGCCCGATGGCTATTTTTTGAATAATTGTTCGGAAAAGTGATTATCCTTTATATCACACAACTTAAATCTTTTCACTCTCACAACGAGGTGGGATCCACATCTTTATTTTTTTATCAACTCTCTCTCATCCTTTATTTATCTCTTTGTTTCCCTTAAAATGACACATGACATACACTTTACCCATAATTGTTTGGCCTATAGTTGTTGACCAACGACGAGGGAGCGTCTAGCGTCCGCCGAGCTTCACCACCACCTCTTGAGAGTGCATCCAGTGTACTTGTGTGTCGGTTCCTCATATCATGTCACTTTCGTCGAGTTTTTTTTCATTAAGGGGCCGTTCCCGGGATTCCTTGGTTGGGTAATTAGGAATGCATCGTTTGCTACAGGTTTTTAAAAATTTTCCCGGGATTTTATTTTGTATGTAATTTTTTTTTGAAAAAACCATCCAGGAATACCATTCAAAAGGTGGTATTCTAGGATTTCCATGGCAAGGGAAAATTTAATACAAATAAATATAGTATCAAGAAAATTAATTCAATATTCCCAGAAATATGTTAGTCTACCAAACAACTTTTTGATAACATTCCCATAAAACTCATTTTCTCATCATATTCCTGGAAATCATGATTTCCAGATAAAAAAAATTCTTCTCCACCAAACGCCCCAACCAAATATTTTTGGGTTCGAAGCTAGTTTGAAATTTTATTAATCCTCATAATTTTTGTGTTAATAATGCAGTGTACTTGCTGAGTTTCCTGCGTTGAGTTTGAAATTTTGTATAATGTTTTTTTGCATTAATTATTTGTTTCCTCATTTGCCCGTTTGTTGTCTTACCAAGCAAGTATGAGAAATTGGAACAAGTTGAAATTTGGATTGAAAAGATGTTGAAATTTGTGATAGTTAACATTTTTGTATACACAATTTGTTTGTGCTCTGTCTAGCTGCCAATTATGATATGTTTGGAGATGTGATTGTTTCTCCATTATTCTAAAATTTATCTTTAGTTCTTAAAATTCCAAAATAATAGATTTCGTGTCTGCTTTTCCGCACTAGATCGATATATCTTATATGATCTCTAGTGGTTCAAGACTTTGCATAATAAAAAATATTTCTTGAATTTTTTTCCGTTTCACTCACAGCCCATAAAAAATTGAGCTGGGCTAGGAAATTATTATTGACCCGCAACTAAGTTTGGCTGACCCAGCTAACTTTAAATGCATTAGCACGTAATCGGCCAATTCAAGTCGGTTTATGTTAGCTGGAATTGAAATCGGCCAGAGTAATTGGGATAATGTCGGCAATGAGGTATGTAATGATATCTGCAAGTTCATTGAGTAACCAAATCAGATAAGGGAGATTAACAATAAATAGTTCTTATTCCTAAGACTCCCAAGCCTGAATGGGTCTCCTAGTATCGACGTATTGTAAAGAATCATTAAAATTTTAAAGTATTGGATGGAGGTTTTTTGGGCTCTTTGACCCATCGGCGTCTATTGAGATTTTAATTTACTAAATTGATATTTGATTTATTACTTTTACCCATAGGGTCATTTAGTGACACGAGGGGACCTAGCATCACAGAGTGCCACGACCCTCCCCATGTGTCATTCACACATTTTTTTTTCTTTTTTCTTTTTAAATGAGTGATGTAAGAGCACGTGTTAACCCGGATTGTTAACATACTATCGTATTAAGGCACGTTTAATTAAAATGCAGAATAACTTTTTCTTTAATTCAATTATGACGTCATTAACCTTAGCCAACTTGATTACTTAATCAACTTCATAAAATAATGTCTGTATGTAAATTGCAAGACAACTAACTGAAATACCTCATAGATAAATATAAAATGAGGATCTATGTCACAGGACTACAACAGATAGCCTGGACCAAAGTCCTGATATTTTAATACAACTTTAACTAAAAGGAGACCTAATCAAGTCTAAGTGGCATGGACAATCCCCATGCTCACCAAATAAGGCACAATGCCCAACAACAGTCTCAAACATAATGAAACTAAAAGCATAAAGTAGCATGCATAACCAGCATCCAACAAGTCAGCATACAATATCATCTAACTCAGCTCCGGCCTCCTACAGCCTGAGACCTCAACATTACCTGAACATGAAATAAGCATCCCCAAATGTGGGGTGAGATATCTAAACAAGAAATCTCAGTAAGACAAGGGGACCTCAAGGATCTTCCACCCCAAGCTCACTTACATGTGCAATATAAGTTCTAAAAGTAGTATTTCCAATATTGGTTTCAAAACTACGCAGTGCAACAGATATTCGTGCCATGTGTGTTTATACTATCTACTGGCCAGAGAAATGTAAGAATACGTCTAAACCCACATGAGTACAAGGAACACCGCTTGCACCTCACCCACAGCCTCACCTTATCGTATGTACTACATACTCAGACTTACCGTAAAGGTGGACACCACATTGCATATCATAAAAGCACATTGCATAAAACAACTCAACATCATTTCCAAATATCAAAAGCATATAACACAGCATGCATAAACCACATCACCATGGGACATGGTGGAACCACAACATGGTTAAACCGAGGACACAAAAGCTTACCTTGCAATCAATCAATCCAAGCCAAGAGTCCAACCACTCTCACAATCTAAACACAGCAGTATCACAATCTGGTATGGACCAATAATATGTCATTAATTATGCATCACAAACATACAACTTAAAGACTACGCATTTCCTTTACGTTTTACGTCTTAAGGCTTCCAACAAAGCCATAAGCCCTTAATCACATGATTCTGACTTATTTCATTAATTACAGAAGTTCAACTTCCTTAATCTAGGGTCCACAAACCCCCAATAGCCTACTGTTCACACAGCACAGCTACTGTTCTTCGAAATCCCAGAATATCCGGATATTCCTTGGGGCATATCCCGATATGCAATATCCGGATATCTCACTGACCATATCCGGATATACCATATCCAAATATCAATATCCCATATTCGGATATGAATATCCGGATATTGATATCCGGATATCTGTTAGAAAAATATCTGGATATCTCACGACTGAATGCAGTTTCTGCATTTCGTGAATATCCACTCCAAAGATCCAACTTTTAGCACTTAATTACGTTAAAGCATGCATCTTTAATTTGTTTTAAGTTCATACTCAGATTACCCTCTTGTTTACTCTTTAAACATGGCAAGACACCAACTTTAAACATCAAAACTTAAGATCAAAGGTGGCAAAGCTTACCAAAGCTTAAAACAGAGCAACAATGGCTCTTGGAGCTCACAAATGAACATTCAAAGTTCTGACTTTGGTCCAGAACGAAAATGGACTACCAAGGTTGGTTCTTTCTCCACAAAGGTGGCTTCTTGGACCTTAGAATCCCATGATCATGGCTTCCACTACTCTCACACAAAGAACTCAGCCCCAAACACCAACTCACAGCCTTAGAACATCACCAAACCAGAGGCCAAACTCAGAATGATGTTTCCCCCACTCAACCCTATGGTGACTCACCAACACACTCAAGTGTAAGGAGAAGAAATGGTGAAGGAAATGGTCTCAAGCTCAAGAAATGGTGAAGGAGGAAGCAATGAAACAGTAACCACCAATCCAGCCACCAAAACTCACGTAGGAGGAGAAGTTATTTAGGGTTTTGTGCCCTTAAAGAATGAATATATAGGCATTTAAGCCATAACGCGCAGTATTAGGCTTAATAGCTACGCAAAAGATCTTGATCCCAAACTTTGGAATCTAAACTTACACATTTTTTTAAGATTTGTGATATTTTTATTTTATTTTTCGGAGCACCTTTCCGGTACGCGCTTTTCCATAGCCAGTATCAGTTCTGGCATCAGATCTCATTATTTTGACTTGAAACTTGTTTTACAAGTCCTATGTATTATTCTAGTAATTATCATACACTTATTATAATTTTCCGGGATACTTTTCCGGTACGCATTTATACCGGGTAGCAGAACCGGTATCTGCATTTTTCTTCAGAAAAGCGACTTTCAGCATTCTCACTCACTTACTATAATTATTTAAGCCAAATAATAATTATTAAGGTCAATTATGGAATCATTTTCTAATTTATCATAATTACTTCATTAATTACCTTAATTAGCGGTGCGGGTTCTTACAAGTGACGCCCCTCCTCTGGGGCACTTATCGGATTGTGCCAAGTGACACAATCTTATTAATCTTGTTATCGTAAAACTTCGGAAGATCATAACTTTTGACTCGGGTATTCAAATCAAATGATTTTTTGTTATTTCACATAACTTTTTGAGATCTATACAATGACACCTCATTTGACATATTTAACTTTTCGAGATTTACACAATGACACCTCATTTGACATATTTTATCTTCCATTAACATAGTTCAAATTTGCAACAATAGTTTCACTTTTTTACAAATTCGAATTATATTTGTGAGAGATAAAATATGCCAAATGAAGTGTTATTGCATAGATCTCGAAAAATTATGTGAAATCAAAAAAAAAATCATCTGATTTTGGATACCCAAATTAAAAGTTATGGTCTTCCGAAGTTTTACGGTAACAAGATTAACGAGATTGTGCCACTTGGCGCAATCCTATAAGTGCCCTAGGGTGGGGAGCGTCACTCAATCGAAAAAGAAAAAGAAAAAAAAATGTGCGAATGACGCGGGGGAGGGTCGCGGCACTCAGTTCCGTTGGGTCCCCTCGCATCATTCAATGACCTCCATTGATAAATACCGTGAATCAAATACCAAATTGAAAAATTAAAAGGATAAAAATCCCAAATGGGTCAAAGAGCCGGTTTTTTTGATGATTTATATTATTCTCTAATACATTCCCTCACGAAAGAGTCTTTTTGTGCTTGAAACGTGGATATTGTATTGACAAATTTTTTTTTTTTATCTTGTGTTTTTTTTTAAGTGAGGGGTAGTAAGGATTGAACTCTTAATTACTGAAGCTCTGATACCATAAAGAATTATTTCAACCTAAAAATTAAGGTATTGGTGAAAGCTTCTTAATGATTTATATTATCCTCTAATATATCCTGTTTTTGCAATGTGGTGTATGGGCACAGTAAAATTATTGCTAACAATTGAAATTCATAATGGAGAGCCTAGTCTCCCATTTCAGGTGAGCTTTGTTCCCGGTGCAAAGCATATTCGAGAAAATATAATCATTGCTCAGTAGCTAACCCACACTATGAGAAGAATGAAGGGCAAGACAAGTTTTTGGCAATTAAAATTGATTTAGACAAAGGCCACTATAGGTATGTAGCAGAGATTTATTTGGGGTTAATCTGATTCTAAGCTGGCTTGGAATATAATATAGAGGGAAAATTTTAATATGATCCCGGACCACCATGGTCCTTCCATTTAAAAAATTGATACCTGTATTATTATTAATTTTTTTTCTCTCTTCTCTCCTCAATTTTTTTTCTCTTTCTCTCACCTCAGTCCCACCCAATATTTTTTAGTCCCGGATCACCGTAAATTCACTCAATATTGAGACCCAATGATCTTTGGGTCCAGATCCTCCTATGTAAGTATGGTAGGGGCAGAGATGTTAGTAAAAGCCTTATGACTCGATATTGTGGAAAGGTCTAGGATCTTGCTTGGATAGTTCCTTAAAAGGAGTGTTAATTGGCTGGGTATGGGGGAAAACCTACTAGCACAGTAGCACTGGCAAAGGACAACGAAACATCTCATGATATGAAATTGGACAACACAGAACCTTGTTTCAAAGACTCATTGTCCATATTAATTTAAGGGAAAATAATTTCTTATGTTAAATGAGAATTGAATTCTCATGTTATGACCGTTCGATTTACGTGTAAATTTTTTTTTTTAATAAATGTGGGACCCACTACTAGTTGAGTCACAATATGAGAATTAAATTCTCATGTAACATGAGAAAATCAAATCCCTTAATTTAATTAGCAACAACTCGTTTGATTTAACCCCACAAGCCCTTCAGGCTCCATGATTAAGTTGAGCAGGGTGATTAATTAAGAAGAGTTTAATAAATAAATTGCTAAGAGTAAATGTCAAAAAGTAGATACACATAAACTGGGATAATAGTTTCTTCCGTTCAACCGAGATTAATTAAGAAGAGTTTAAATAAATTGCTCCATGATTAAGTTTCTTCAACTCGTTTTTTTTTTTTAGTTTTCTCTTCATGAATGGAAGAAACTATTATCCCAAGTTATGTGTATATACTTTTTGACATGGTATCAGAGCTTTTTTATCCTCCATGAATGGACCTTCCGCTGCCATCATTTTTTTTTTAGTTTTCTCTTCATCGACTTTTCTGAGTCTTTTATTCTTCCAGATTTGTGAAGCACCGAATCGCCATAATTTTTTTTATACACCATTTTTTTAATTGTATTCGTATTGTTCTTTTTCTTCTTCAATGGCCAACTCTGCTTTTGAAAACTCCAACCCCTTCATGTTCCCTGTTCCCCAAAACATTATTCTACGCCAAGATCCCAAATTGGATCTTGAAAGTTCTTATGCCTATGTTCGAAGAGAAGCTCAACAACACCATACTCTGGGGAATCCTAAGCCCAGTGATGGTGCTGCCCTTCTCACACATCCACCTCGCTCAGGACCTTCTCCATATTCTGGCCGCAACTGTAACGACAAGCCTTCGTACACCTGCTCTCATTGTGGTGAGAAAGGCCACTCCGAACAACAAGCGAATCACTCCCGAATCGAACCATTTTGAACCGAATCGAACCGTTTTCGAACCGAATCGAACCGTTTTCGAACCGAACCACTTACGAACCGAACCAGTTTCGAACCGAACCACTTCCAAGTCTGATTTGGCCGTGACAACTAGTTTTGAAACGAACCACTCCCTAACCAAACCATTTTGAACCGAATCGTTTTCGAACCGAACCGTATCGTTTCCAATCGAACCGAACCACTTCCGAACCGAACCACTTCCAAGTTTGGTTTGGCCATGTTTTCATCTTCTTCGATTATTTATTATTTTTATTTTTATTTTCTTTTATGGTTTGTATTTGGTCAATTTTATTTTATTCCCACATATGTTTGTGGTGTTATTCAAGTCTGATTTGGCTTGTATTTGGTTTATTTTTGCCATTGTTTGACTTTATTTTGGCTTCCTATTTAGGGGGAGCATGGTTCATGTTGCTGGTGTTCATCGCAGAACATTTAATTTTGCTGATGTCCATCCCGACACCGTTTATATTTGGTGGCTGATGTCCATCCCAGCCCTTCCTTCTTTAGCTGATGTTCATTTTAGCTTGAAGATCAGTTGACAGATGTACTAAAGTTAGACATGATTGACATCCATGCACTAACTTGAGGGGGAGTGTTAGATTAGGAGGTTTAAATTTGAAAGTCTGTAACGGTATCCGTTTTAAGTGTGTAACGGTACTTATTTTAAGTGTGTAACGTTATTTGTTTTAAGTGTGTAACAGTAATCTGTTATGAATTATGTATTTATGCATCTCAATTGAAGAGGTGAACGAACGAAATGAAAGAGAAATGAACGAATAAATAAATGGAAAAAATTATTATCCCAATTTATGTGTATGTACTTTTTTGACGGTAAAACTTTGGTGTTACCAACCCCATCAATGTTGGGAGCATTAGGAAAACGCTTGCTGGTTTCATGCCTTTATCAAGCAAAAGCTAAGAAGCTTGATGTATCAATTGGTACTCTCTTAATATTTCATTGCCATCGTTGGCAGGAAGTAACCTGACAACCTAAATAGGAACCAATTATTTTGTAGGAACCAATTATTTTGGTTTAGCTTGGTGAATCTAATTGTTTTCAAGATAACTCAGTGGAAAGTCGTACAGAGTACAGAGTATGCTTACATATGTACTACGTATACCCCACTATCGATAGGATATCGACAAAAATATTTTTGGGGGAGTTGCTTTTTTCTGAGATTCCACACATTTAATTAAATTTGAGTTATGAAAAAAATAAGTTATTTAAATCATACGTAATTTTCTATTACATATGAGTAATAATAATCTTCCATAGATGGGATAAGTTTTCATTTTAACCAAAAGCATGAGAATTGTTATCAAAAAAAAAAAAAAACATGAGAATTTTTCACTAATTGTTGCTCTCATCCAGGAATACGACTTCTAGATTTATCCAGTCAAAGTGAATGTTTTTTTTTTTTTTAGAAAATAAAAAATTATTGCCTTTTGAATTATGACTTCTCTCTTTTCTCTTTAAGTAAACTTTTCATTTTAACAGAATCAAATCAAAAAATTTCATCCATGCATTAGCATTGAGGAAATAATGGTTTCCATATTTGGCCCTATAAAAAGAAACACATACGTCTTAACGAATAATGAAAGATTTTTCTGCAGAAAAAATAAAATAATATATATATATATATATATATATATATATATATATATAAATTTCTGAAGTTACTGCAGATAAGTTATCTACTTTTACTCCCAAAACGACATCGTTTAATTTTTAAAATATTAAAAGATTATAATTATAAAGACTATTATAACCCTGAAATAAATTAAAATTACAAAAACACGTTGAATTTCATCTAAAATGACGTCGTTTTGGGCTCAATGCAGATAATTTATCTGCATTATCCATATATATATGGGGTAGGATCCTTTGACACCGATGTCAAATTTTAAAATTTGATACCTAATTCTAATATTTGATTTTTGCAAATTAACGGTTGTCATTTATTGAAAATCAAACTTATTAATTAATATTAATTATCAATAAATAATAACCGTTAATTTACAGAAATCAACGGTTAGGATTTGATGTCAAATTCTAAAGTTTGATACCGATGTCAAATGATTCTATACATATATATATTTATCAAGTTTCTTGAGATATATTTATCTCCGATCAGCACAAAACTATTTCGTTTTATTTATTTATTTCCTTATATAATTTTAAAAAACGGTTTTAAATGGAAAGAATATAGTCTCATGAACTAACCGTGAAAATTTTTCAAATGACAAAAAAGAAAAAAGAAAAAGAAAATAGTAGCCAATGAACTAATTGTCCTATTACCAAAGAAAATGGAACAATTCAACAGCCTTAACTGTATAAATCTTGGCAGTAGAGGTGGGACTTGCTCCCGATTTCAAAGAATCTCCTAAATAATTTAGTGCTACTCAAGCTATAGGTTTTGGGTTAGAAGAATATTAATTGACTTTAGGAGTAACACCTATATTTATATTATTATGAACTCAAACACTAACTTGGGTCCTGGCCAGTTGCCATGCTATATATATATATATATATATAGCAAATTAATTGAGAATTGGGCTAGTGTTAGCCCATTACAACATAGATATTTGAAAGTTAAAGCCACGGCATGATGAGATTCTGGAATTGAGGGCCCACCTTAATTGGATTCAGGATTTATTCATCGTATTTAGTTATGGATTTTATAATTCTTATGTTGAAGGATAATTGAAATCTTATGTTATAGAGATAGAAAATATGTGGGACCCATGTGTTAAAAAAAATTATATGTAGGACCCATGTCAGCACGAAAATCGAAGTGTGTAGGAGAATTATAAAATCCTTTAGTTATATAACTAGGTGATACCTTAAGTGAGCAACAAAGATAATGACACCCCACAAGGGTGCTATACTCCTACCTACCAACGTACCCACTTTTCAGGAATTGGGGAACACCTAACACCTGGGATCAGGTTGCAATTCTTGTTATGGCTGGCCTCCTTAAGGACATTTTGTTAATTAATTCAATGTCACCATAACAAATAATAAGCACCAATTATTGAAACTTACAGCCCCACACGGAGAGCCAAAACATACATTGTACAGGTATCTCACTACAGTTTGTTTATATAATGAATAAATCTAACATGCAGGTGTCCTGGATATTGAGAATCAATTCATGAGGTCTTAGAAAAATAAAAATAAAAGTTTTAGCATGTTTTTTTCTTGCACTATGCCACCAACCTTTTAATTAGGACAATGTTAAAGCTACTGTGGGGTGGACACGTATTCGACCCTTTCTTTATGTATATTAGAACCAAGATATTTGGCATCTTGGCCAAATTGTTGGTACTCAATTATGAAGGTTATTCTCCTGACGGGGTCGGAGCTCTAATTATTAATTGAATTAAACGGAAATGGTTTTTATCATTAATTATGTGTCTTTCATATATACGACATGTTCGAATAGAAGCTGAAATATAAATATATGATTCTGAATGTTATACCAAATATATATTTCCTATATTTATTCATCAAAAGTAACATGATCAAACAGTGTATATGATGTTTTTGTGAAGAGGTGTTGTTGCTAATGAGGTCATATATTTACCATTTCCACGTTTTTTTTTTCTGAAAATTGATACCTTAATTGTACTTATGGTTTTTTTTGGGTGTGCAAAATAACCAAAAAAGTGGGTCGAACCATGAACCGAACCAAACCGCTCCATAAAATAACCGGTTTTAAAAAACTAGTTCATGAACCGAACCGGTTTTTAAAGAACCGGTTCATGAACCGAACCGGGTTTTAAAGAACCGGTTCATGAACCGAACCGGTTTTTAGAACCGATTTAAGAACCGAACCAGTTTTTAGAACCGGTTTAAGAATCGAACCGTTTCCGAACCGAATCGAACCATTTTCAAACCAAACCAAATTAATTTTTATAACTTTATTTTTTAAATTTTTAAATTTTTTTTCTTTTCAAAAGAGGGTCGACCCGAACCGGTTCCGAACCACTTCAGAACCGAACCGAACCACTTTCAAACCGAACCGAACCACTTC
Source organism: Gastrolobium villosum (assembly GCA_032173675.1). Taxonomy (NCBI): domain Eukaryota; kingdom Viridiplantae; phylum Streptophyta; class Magnoliopsida; order Fabales; family Fabaceae; genus Gastrolobium; species Gastrolobium villosum. Next base: position 59,336 of record JAVKPL010014522.1, read on the forward strand.
CGAACCGAACTAGTTTTGGACCGAACCGAACCATTTAAACCAATTCAGTTCGGTTTTTTAAAAATCCGGTTCGGTTCGATCCATGCACATCCCTAATTTTTCTGCTAGAAAAAGGCGCCAATATTTATAGTAAAGAATTCACAATACCAAATAAGCATCTCGTTTAGGGAAATATATTTTACGCTCCAGGACTACCCAATGATTTGGTGCTCCCTCTCACAACATTAATTTTTTCTTTCCCTTTTTACCCCTGCTATTTTTCTTTTTTCTCAATTTTATCCTCCCATCTACACTAAGGGACCACCTAAAAAATGGTGGTCGCGGACCAGAATAAATTCTCTCCTCATTTAATAATTTAACAAAAAGCGTACGATATTGAAAAGGATGTACATAACACTTGGTTGACCTTTTCCAACATGATCTGGCTTGCAGAAACAGAAAGGGATTAATATCTGTCGAACAGAAAGCGAGTGTTGTGCATCACTGATTGTTTTCCCAAACTAATGCCAATTATGTTGTTACGTACATGCATTGCTTAGAACATTTTGTATTTGAAGAGTGACATGTAAATATGTAATGATAACAGTGAAAATAATGCATAACTAAATTCCTTATAGCTAGGAGATTACGATTACTAAAGATGAAATGGTAATTCAAAGTCAAATTCATGGAGGTAAATGTCTAATTAAAAAACCAACAATAATTTGTTCAAAATGGTACGAAATTTGCTCCCTTTACCATGGGTTTTGAGTTAAATAACTGGGACGGAGAAAGTGATTGTTGTGACCTTTTATAGGGTTTGACAATTGCTCAAACCTAATTAATTGGGTCTCTGATTTATCGATTGGGGAAACCATTTCATCAAATAAAAACTGCCAAATTTAAAAGAGTTAAATTAATACATGAAAATGATCACAAAGTTAAATTACAAGAATTAACCATGTTTAATTGGCTTGAAATATGTATTTTTTTAAATAAAAAAAAACGCAAACCTTACTCACCACGGTAAATAACTAACACTACTAGAAAAGTCTTTATTATCGACGGAATTTTTCGACGGAAAAAATTCCGTTGAAATTAGTGACGGAATTTTCCACGGAATTTGTTTTCCGTCAATAATTTCGACGGAAAATAGATTCCGTCGAAAGTTTTCGACGGAAAAAGAAATTCTGTCGAAGATCTTCGACGGAAAAGGAATTCCGTCAAAAAAATTTAAAAAAATTAAAGAAAAAGAAATTGAATATTGTGCAATTTTCGACGGAATTTCGATTCCGTCAAAAATCTTCGACGGAAAAGGAATTCCATCGAAAACTTTTGAAAAAAATAAAAGGAAACGAAATTAAATTTTGTGAAATTTTCGACGGAATTCCTTTTTCGTCGAAGATTTTCGACCGAAAAGGAATTCCGTCGAAAACTTTTGTGAAAAAAAAAGGAAAAGAAAATAAATATTGTGGACTTTTCGACGGAATTTCGATTCCGTCGAAGATCTTCGACGGAAAAGGAATTCCGTCGAAAACTTTGGAAAAAAAGAAAAAGAAAAAGAAAATAAATATTGTGGACTTTTCGACGGAATTTCGATTCCGTCGAAGATCTTCGACGGAAAAGGAATTCCGTCGAAAACTTTTGTGAAAGAAAAAGAAAAACAAAATAAATATTGTGGACTTTTCGACGGAATTTCGATTCCGTCGAAGATCTTCGACGGAAAAGGAATTCCGTCGAAAACTTTTGTGAAAAAAAAAAGAAAAAGAAAATAAATATTGTGGACTTTTCGACGGAATTTCGATTCCGTCGAAAATCTTCGACGGAAAAGGAATTCCGTCGAAAACTTTGGAAAAAAAGAAAAAGAAAAAGAAAATAAATATTGTGGACTTTTCGACGGAATTTCTATTCCGTCGAAGATCTTCGACGGAAAAGGAATTCCGTCGAAAACATTTGTGAAAGAAAAAGAAAAACAAAATAAATATTGTGGACTTTTCGACGGAATTTCGATTCCGTCGAAGATCTTCGACGGAAAAGGAATTCCGTCGAAAACTTTTGTGAAAAAAAAAAGAAAAAGAAAATAAATATTGTGGACTTTTCGCCGGAAAAGGAATTCCGTCGAATACTTTGGAAAAAAAGAAAAAGAAAAAGAAAATAAATATTGTGGACTTTTCGACGGAATTTCGATTCCGTCGAAGATCTTCGACGGAAAATGAATTCCGTCGAAAATTTTTGAAAAAAAGAAAAAGGAAAAGAAAATAAATATTGTGGACTTTTCGACGGAATTTCGATTCCGTCGAAGATCTTCGACGGAAAAGGAATTCCGTCAAAAACTTTGGAAAAAAAGAAAAAGAAAAAGAAAATAAATATTGTGGACTTTTCGACGGAATTTCGATTTCGTCGAAGATCTTCGACGGAAAAAGAATTCCGTCGAAAACTTTGGAAAAAAAGAAAAAGAAAAAGAAATTAAATATTGTGGACTTTTCGACGGAATTTCGATTCCGTCGAAGATCTTCGACGGAAAAGGAATTCCGTCGAAAACTTTGGAAAAAAAGAAAAAGAAAAAGAAAATAAATATTGTGGACTTTTCGACGGAATTTCGATTCCGTCGAAGATCTTCGACGGAAAAGATATTCCGTCGCAAACTTTTGTGAAAAAAAAGAAAAAGAAAATAAATATTGTGGACTTTTCGACGTAAAAAGAAAAAAGAAAAGAAATTAAATATTGTGGACTTTTCGACGGAATTTCGATTCCGTTGAAGATCTTCGACGGAAAAGGAATTCCGTCGAAAACTTTAGAAAAAAAGAAAAAGAAAAAGAAAATAAATATTGTGGACTTTTCGACGGAAAATGAATTCCGTCGAAAATTTTTGAAAAAAAGAAAAAGGAAAAGAAAATAAATATTGTGGACTTTTCGACGGAATTTCGATTCCGTCGAAGATCTTCGACGGAAAAGGAATTCCGTCGAAAACTTTGGAAAAAAAGAAAAAGAAAAAGAAAATAAATATTGTGGACTTTTCGACGGAATTTCGATTTCGTCGAAGATCTTCGACGGAAAAGGAATTCCGTCGAAAACTTTGGAAAAAAAGAAAAAGAAAAAGAAAATAAATATTGTGGACTTTTCGACGGAATTTCGATTTCGTCGAAGATCTTCGACGGAAAAGGAATTCCGTCGAAAACTTTGGAAAAAAAGAAAAAGAAAAAGAAATTAAATATTGTGGACTTTTCTACGGAATTTCGATTCCGTCGAAGATCTTCGACGGAAAAGGAATTTCGTCGAAAACTTTGGAAAAAAAGAAAAAGAAAATAAATATTGTGGACTTTTCGACGGAATTTCGATTCCGTCGAAGATCTTCGACGGAAAAGATATTCCGTCGCAAACTTTTGTGAAGAAAAAAAGAAAAAGAAAATAAATATTGTGGACTTTTCGACGTAAAAAGAAAAAAGAAAAGAAATTAAATATTGTGGACTTTTCGACGGAATTTCGATTCCGTCGAAGATCTTCGACGGAAAAGGAATTCCGTCGAAAACTTTAGAAAAAAAGAAAAAGAAAAAGAAAATAAATATTGTGGACTTTTCGACGGAATTTCGATTCCGTCGAAGATCTTCGACGGAAAAGGAATTCCGTCGAAAACTTTTGAAAAAAAGAAAAAGAAAAAGAAAATAAATATTGTGGACTTTTCGACGGAATTTCGATTCCGTCGAAGATCTTCGACGGAAAAGGAATTCCGTCGAAAACTTTGGAAAAAAAGAAAAAGAAAAAGAAAATAAATATTGTGGACTTTTCGACGGAATTTCGATTCCGTCGAAGATCTTCGACGGAAAAGGAATTCCGTCGCAAACTTTTGTGAAAAAAAAGAAAAAGAAAATAAATATTGTGGACTTTTCGACGGAATTTCGATTCCGTCGAAGATCTTCGACGGAAAAGGAATTCCGTCGAAAATTTTTGAAAAAAAGAAAAAAGAAAAGAAATTAAATATTGTGGACTTTTCGACGGAATTTCGATTCCGTCGAAGATCTTCGACGGAAAAGGAATTCCGTCGAAAACTTTAGAAAAAAAGAAAAAGAAAAAGAAAATAAATATTGTGGACTTTTCGACGGAATTTCGATTCCGTCGAAGATCTTCGACGGAAAAGGAATTCCGTCGAAAACTTTTGAAAAAAAGAAAAAGAAAAAGAAAATAAATATTGTGGACTTTTCGACGGAATTTCGATTCCGTCGAAGATCTTCGACGGAAAAGGAATTCCGTCGAAAACTTTTGAAAAAAAGAAAAAGGAGAAACTCTTATTAACCTTGAAGTTTTGAAAAGGGAAAATATTTAAGGGAAAATATTGAAGAAAAAGGGAAAACTTTTGAAATAAAATAAAAATACTGAAGTTTTCCCTTGATTTTATATTAATAATATTATTATACAAACTCTTATTAACCTATTTATTAAAATATAAATTATTAGTACCTTTAAATAATATAAGCCTAAATATTTGGCTAATGGGCCAAAAGTAATATAGCCCAATACCTACTTAATGGACTGCATCAGATTTTATTTTTGTTGTTGATGGTATAAGCTACATCAGATTTTAAATGAGAAACAAACCCTAAGCTAAAACAAAGAAAATTACTGAGTGTTGACAATGAGGCGGCTAGACAATGGAGAAGGGGCAGCGAGGTGCAGCAGCTCAGCGGCGGCGAGGTGCAGCAGCTCAGCGGCAATAGCATCTCAGCAGCGGCGGCGAGGTGCAGCAGCTCAGCGGCAGCGACAACAGCATCTCAGCGGTGGCGAGGTGCGGCGGCGGCGGCGGCCATTTCCTTCGCATCGAAGCTATTACTCTGCACTAATGCGGCTTCCTCTCCTCTTCCTTCTCTTCCTTCCGCCTCCACTAACCGCTCAAACTTCCTCAGATACGCCGTCGTTGGTGCACTCATCGGAGCCACTGCCTAGACCGGTTACCTTCTTATGGATCATTTTATTATTTTATTTTTATTTTCATTTCTTGTTACTATTATTGTTCTTCTTCAATTCAATTTACAGAGTAGCCATTTAGGGTTCACTATCTTTGGTTGTGTGTGTTTTGTAGTAGCCACTTTGATATGTTAGTGTTGTTATTGAATCATGTTGATCTGGAAATGATGATTAAAGTTGAAGAGGTATTTTTTTTCCCGTTGGATTGCAATGTGCAGCCTAAGTTTCTTCCTGGACTTCAAGGTTGTACTAGGGTTTTAAGGAACAAAATGTCCATGAGTTTAGATGATTGGTGATTACATTCTCTGCATCAGTGTACTTTAAATTCAAGTTGAATGTGTTGCCTTTTAAAGTTTAGATGATTGGTGATTTGATAAGTACATTATATTTTTTTTCTATTTCTTTGATATTTCAACAAATTTGTTGATATTTTGTGCAACTTGTTCAAAATATTACTGAGAACTATTGTTTTGCTCTTTGTATCTGTCTGAAAGGTGTAGAGGAATCACTAGTTATATTTTGATTATTAGAACAATAGAGAATATGTTTCCCAAAATTTCGAAAGCTTGAAATTGATTGAGACTGAATAATGCACTTAAATATTTCTTTCTTTATTATAGTACTTTTGAGGTATTGATTAAGAATTAAACACAATGCTGATAAAGATAAGTTCTGAATTTCAGCATATTAGATAATTAGTCTCTTTCCTCAGATATTTGATGTATTAGTCCACCATGCTTTATGTGTTGGAACTCTTAATTGTTTCCTTATGGATATAACGAGATAGTCATGGGAAGTTAAATCAGTAGCATTTTATATTATAATTCTGTTTTTGCAGGCCTTTTACATCCTTTTTACATTTATTAGTCAACACTTTCTCCTTGTAATGTATATGCCTTGCCATTCACTGTGTGTTTCATTTCAGGTCTGAATGGGGTCGCTGCTGTTGTAAGTTTCCCCTATCTTTTCAAAAGAAACAGAATTGAAAGAGATGCATGACCATTACTATCAATTAAGTCTTCAAATTAATTTATAAACAGAAGGCTCCAAATTAATCAACAGCCTATGCAGCCTATCAAATATTATTTCAACTTTCAACCATGGCTAATTTTTGATTTAATAAGTTTAATAGATGTTTGTGTGTGTTTATGTGTGTCTATTAAGGGACTACGAATGTTGAATTTAATTCATTTCATTAAGTAAATTTATTGGGATATCTTTTTCTTTAATTTATAAGTTACTTACTTATCAAATAAGATATATATATATATATTTATACACATATATATATATATATATATATATATTTATACACATATATATATATATATATATATGTTGTATTCTATTTAATCTCCAACTTCATGTATTTTTATTGTTCTTGGTTTCATTTAGCTCTGTAGATCGGGATTGGTGGCAGGGTGATAAAAAAGAAATTGGATACAACAGGGTGGTAATTAGATAAACAGTTTGATATTTATGAGGTTCACTGGGTGTTTTCTCTTGGGGATTGTGGTCCTCATGGTTTAACCTCTTTAGTGTCTGAGTTGCCTGAAATAAAAAAATTATGCTTCATATCTATTTTTCAGGTTGATCAATCACGTGGTTGTATCCCCGACTATTGCTGCAGTTGGAGTCTCATTTTACAGTAATGGTTTTCCTCCTGTTAGTACATGTCTTGAGATTGGCGCAGTACAGATATTAGTGGTTATTGTTTTTTCCCTTGTAAGTTTGTTGAATTCAAGTTCTGTGTCTATGGTATTGATCATTGCACTATGCTAACATACTTAATCTAGTCTTTCTTGCTTTCTGCAGCATCTTCGTAAGATATCTGTTCTTGGACATCACATATTTCTAGTATATACGGTAAGTTTAATGTTAGTGAACATAAAATTCTGTGATGTAGCAAATGATATCCGAAGTGTGATATTTTTTTTCTTCACCTAACTACCAGGTTCCTTTGGGTTTGGCAATTACTTGGACATTTGCTTTCTTGCTGACTGAAGCTTGAGCCTACAGCTACAAAGGGTGTGACATAAACATACCTGTTTCAGATATGGTTTCAGAGCACTGTAGAAAGCATGTTTCAGTGATACCTTGCTTCGTATGCTCTCTTTTTTAACTGAAAGAGTGTTTACATGTTTCAGAGCACTGTAGAAAGACTTTTGTACACAATTATATTAAGATCAATATGATTTTGATGTTATTTATTTTCATTATATTTGTTTATTAGGTGCAAAACATAAATTGATATTAATTTTCAGAGCAAAATTAAAAAAAAAAAATTGACCAAAAAGCAATTTCGTCGAAAATTGAGTCAATAGACTTTTACAGAATTTCAACCATTTTCGGTAAAAAAATGATTACAAAGTTTTTCGACGGAATTTGTTTTCCGTCGTAAATTATTTTAGGATTTTTCGACGGAATTTTATTCGTTTTCCATCGAAAAATCTTCGACGGAATTGATTTTCCGTCGAAAATCAATACAGGATTTTTCGACGGAATTTCATTTATTTTCCGTCGAAAAACTTCGACGTAATTTGTTTTCCGTCGAAAATTATTTTAAGATTTTTCGACGGAATTTCATTCATTTTCCATCGAAAAATCTTCGGCGGAATTTGTTTTCTGTCGAAAATTATTACAGGATTTTTCGACGGATTTTCATTTATTTTCCGTCGAAAATCTTCGACGGAATCTCTAATTCCGTCGAAAAAATTATTACCCACGGAGAGATATTCGACAACTTCATTTCCGTTGAAAATTCCGTCGAAAACTTCATTTCCGTTGAAAATTCCGTCGAAAACTTCATTTTTGACGGAATTTTAACCATTTTCGACGGAATTTTTCCGTCGAAAAATAACCATTTTTTAGTAGTGTAATTAGATGATCTAATGACAGAGACATTGCGGATTTATTACTCAAGAGTTACCATACCGTATACATTACTTTTTTATTTTTATTTCAATCTTGTAATTAAGTTTGTAGCGCATATAGAAGTGTTTTTGTTCTTTTGCCAATACTTAATTATATGATTTTAGCCTTGCTCTTCTATATAAGGACCTTCTCTACCTTGAATCCATACCATCCCACCAAGCATTGATCTTCTGTAGTCTTCTACTATATATTTCCAATCTCTTATATCATATCCTTTTCTATATATCCACTTTGACATCATGGAAAAGAAAACCCTCCTCAAAAATCTGGTTATCCTTCTTTGTCTTTCCTATGTTGTATATGCTGCTGCTGTCCCTGCAACCAGTAAGTTTCATTGGTTTTAACCTTATAGGGTTTTGAAGCTTACTTTGTTTATATATACTTTATATAAGGATGTTGCATATCTTGTGAATATATAGGAGGCCCCAAGACCAGGAGATTAGATCCATCAGTACAAAATCATCAAGCTAAGGTATTAACTCTCGCTCTCTTTCTTTGGTGCAGATATTATTGTTATTATTTATCTTATAAATCTTAAATATAAGAAAATAATAGGCAAAATTACCTCAAAAGGGACATGTTCATGATGCCCTAGCTACCTGGCAAAATCAATTTTCACTTCAGTGATTAATATCTGAAATTGTAAGGGAATAAAAAAGATCTTCAATGATCACAAAGTAATAAATATGCAAGGTTTGATTTCCCTAAAAAGAAAATTCAAGTCTACTATAACTCGAAATGGATGGTCGTTTTCCTTCTGTATATCTATCTATGGATTACTATTCATATCCCTAAGAAAAGCCAAGTTGAGTCCCCCGGTTTCCCCACGGCTTCGACTCTTTGAACCGGTTATGAGACTAATCCGGAGTGCGAAGCCCCCTCCCCAAGGATGCATTCAGCGAGATTCGAACACATGTCCGCCCCACTAACTCAACGCCAAAGAACCAACTGAGCTGCACCCATTGGGTTATTATTATTATATTTTTGGTATGACATAGTGGCAAAGTTGTGATCTTCTTTTAATTTGCAGGAGGGTCTGGTTATGGACTTAAGCAACTGGAAGGAGCTGTTTGAAGTGGAGGAAGGACTTGAAGAAGGAAGAGTGATGATGGATATTGCAGATTATCCTCCAACAGGAGCAAATGGATCTCATACCCCAAAATCCCCTAGAAAACCTTAATTTCTATTCTACTAAGTCTTGAATCAAGGGTTTAATTAGTTATTATTGTTGTTGGAATGTAGCAATTTGAAATTCAAAATAGATAGAATCAGAAGTTTGTTTCCTTAAGAATCAGAAGTTTGTTTCCTTTATTTTATCTAGTTTGTTAGGATTTTGAATGTACAGTTTGTGTATAAATACACATCTGATTATGAGGAAAAAAATGAATGAAAGAGAAGTATTACAGTATTAAGAATTTGACATGGTATCAGAGCAAATTTTTCACCCTCCATGAATGGAGTATCCGCTGCCATCATTTTTTTAAAATCTCTTGATCATCCAGATCTCCTTCGCATCTGTACCCTTTCCTTCCTTCCTCCGGTTCACTCTTTTGAATTTTCCAGATTTTCTTCTCTTTTTCTTACTTACTTGCTGCTACTGTGAAGCCCCGGATTGTCATAATTTTTTGTATACACCATTTCTTTAACTGTATTCATATTTTTTTTTCTTTTTCAACGACCAACTCTGCTTTTGAAAACTCCAACCCCCTTCATGTTCCCCAAAACATTATTATACGCAAAGATCCCAAATTGAATTGTCCAATTGTTGAATTTTCTGAATTGTTGAATTCAAACTCTCCACCTTCACATTCTGAATTGTTGAATTTTCTCTCTATGCTTCTTCACTCTCTCTCACTCTCTATTTTCCCTCTTTCTCTTTCTATAATGGCTACTTCTAATGCCGCGCCTCTTTTCTCCTTCCAAATCTTGTTTCTAACCGAACCGAACCACTTCCGAACGAACCAGTCTTGAACCGAACGAACCAGTCTTGAACCGAACGAACCAGTCTTAAACTGAACAACTTCCAAATCTTGTTTCTTCCGGCCGTGTTTTCATCTTCTTCGGTGATTTATTATTTTTATTTTTATTTTCTTTTATGGTTTGTATTTGGCCAATTTTATTTTATCACCACATATGTTTGTGGTGTTATTCAAGTCTGATTTGACTTGTATTTGGTTTGCCATTGTTTGGCTTTAATTTTGGCTTCCTATTCAGGGGGAGCATGGTTCATGTTACCGATGTTCATTTCAGAACATTTGATTTTGTCGATGTCCATCCCGGCACCATTTATATTTGGTGGCTGATGTCCATGCCAGCCCTTCTCCTTAACTGATGTTCATTCCAGCACATTCTCTTTACCAACTCTTCAGAATGATGATCATTACAGTTGATTTGCTGTGCTACCGATTTCTCCGACTTGTATTCCATGAAGCTTCATTTTATTTTTCATTCTTCCTAAGATGAAGTCTCTCTTCATCTTAGGGGAGGGAGTAGTAGAGATATAGATAATATTTTATTTTAGTTTATTATATTTTTTATTTTTCTTTAGGGTGAGTTGTAGAGTTGTTACAACCTCCGCTCGTTTATTTTAGGTTTCTTAGTCTTTCTTGTTCAAGCTTGTTGCTTATGATGTATACGCTCCAGCTTGAAGATCAATTGACTGACCAGCAATTTCTGGAAGTGTTTGAAGAAGCAATTAACAAGTTAGGCATGATTGACATCCATGCACCAACTTGAGGGGGAGTGTTGGAATGTAGCAATTTGAAATTCAAAATAGATAGAATCAGAAGTTTGTTTCCTTAAGAATCAGAAGTTTGTTTCCTTTATTTTATCTAGTTTGTTAGGATTTTGAATGTACAGTTTGTGTATAAATACACATCTGATTATGAGGAAAAAAATGAATGAAAGAGAAGTATTACAGTATTAAGAATTTGACAATTGTATCTAGCCAACTAAGAGTGTGGAGTCTATAACAATAGTTTGGATTCTCCTGGATTGCTGTATTGATTGTGTTCTTCAGTCAGCGTGGTTTTTGATCTAGCCTTATTAAGTCTGTAAGTGCTTTGATTTTCCATATGCCTTGTAAGGGTTTGGTATTCTAAGATAAAATAATAAAAAATTGTATTGTACGAACAATTATTGTTTTGGGTGGTAATGAATTTGCTTTTTTTATTTTATTTTTTTAACCAACTCTAGTATTAGCTTGAGAAAATGGTTTTGGAAGCCGTCCCCTATGTATGAGTCCAACAAAACTCGAACCGATCGATTTAGTCTAGTTTCTAATTAACAGGTTTAGAATTTAAAAGAAAAAAAAATGTATTATAATTTTGCAAAAAAAAAAAAAAAAATATTATATATGGCATAATGAGGATTTTCCATGTTAATTGGGTAGTTTAGTTTCTATCCCATTTTGTTTGTAACCTTGATTGTTGTAGTGATCAAACTCAACGTTAATTTCTATTTCAACGTGATTCGTATTTAGTTCATACGTGCGCTTATTATCTACGTGTATTCTATTTCTACATCTATATAAGGTTTATCTTTTTTGTTTTTGTGAGTTTCTATACATGGTTTCATATGCTACCTGATGATTATGGACGTTTTGTTTTTGTGAGTTTCTATATATGGTTTCATATGCTACCTGATGAGTATAGACGTTTTGTTTTTGTGAGTTTCTATATATGGTTTCATATGCTACCCAGTGGCGGAGCCAGACCAATAGTTTAGGTGGTGCCAAAAAAAATTTACGCATCAAATTATCAAGATATTTACTGTAATTTCACAAATTAATCAAAAAAAAAATTATGAATTCTAGCATAGTTATCTAAATTATGTATTAAATAATATCACATAAAATTGAAAATTCAAATGAACAATCGCTAATGATTATGGGTTCGTTTTTTCTGTAGTTCACTATAGATAAGTTATCTGAATGATTATATATTAAAGAAAACATATAAAAAGCACTAATCTTTTCGAGAAGCATTTCAAACATAAGAATTTCACTTTTCTCTCACAGCATGATAAGTAATGAACCAAACATTGTCATAAGGATATGAAAATACACAAATATAATACTTTTCTATAAATTTCACTTTACAATTGAGATATTAACTATAAATTAAAACATACAGACACTTTACCAAAAAAAACATACAGACAACATATAGAGTCAAAGGGATTCTCCTTCATTGTAAGTCACATATTAGAGCTTTGAAAGTGATTTTAATTTATGGATCAGTTAAAAGGATTTGGGTATTGAGTTTTATTTTTCTGATTCAAAAATATAAATATAATTATATTTATTTAGGTGGTGCCAAATTATAAATCTAATCTTTGTTAATTATAATTAAATATATATTTTATATATATTAAATAAAAAATTTAAAACCAAGCAAGTGCTAAGGCACCTGCTGGCATGGGAGTGGCTAGGCTACGCCACTGATGCTACCTGATGATTATAGTGAAAGTAAACTGGCCTTTGAAGGCCGATACATGTAAGGTGTAAAACAAAAATTTTACTGCGGAACATACATGCACACATAGGTTCATGCTTTAAGACAGCATGATGTTACCTTGTTTTTGGCCTGATCAGTCAGGGAGATCAGATGTCAGGCTTGAAGGGTTCAAACCCTCTAATGGTGATCCACACCACCGTTCGTCAATGATGCAAGAACCCTTTCTTGAAAGCCACCAGATGAACACCACAGTGAGGCTTGCTATGCGCACAAGTGGTGAAGGTGGAGGCTAGGTATTCTGTTTGGAAAGGTGTAGTGAGCTACCCTACAGAATGGTGCATAGATGGAGGAGAGTTGGCTAGGTTTTTCACAAAAACCCTAAGGTGAGGAACAAGTCATATTTATGCGCACACTTGGAGAGGAGGAGGGAATTCAATCATTCAAAATGAAAAACAAACTTTCAAACTTCTTTGAAAGTTGCGCATGGAACAGTGTGATAAGGTGGAGCTGTTGCAAAACTAACTTTGCCAACAACCTCCAATCTTATCCACATGATATTAAATTCAAAATAATTTAAACTTAAATTCATAAACTATCATATAGTATATAGTTCTCATGCGCATAATTCAGCCCTAGAAGGGGTCCAAATACATTGAGTAGTTGCATTCAAAATTTGAATCAACTCACCCACTGATTCCCTCAACCACCAAATCTGAATGGAGGTTTGTTTTAAGTGATAAGATAACACTCTTATCACCTAAAAGTTGCGCACCAAACAGCCAAGGGAGTGCCTCCAAAGATGCTTCTTCATCCAAGGAATATGCTCCAATAAGATTCTGTCTTATCCTTTTGTTATGAAACAACTTTTCAAAACCAATTCAAATTCGAATTCAAACACTTGAATTCAAACGTTCAAACATTCAAATTCAAAATTCAAAATTCAAAATTCAAAATTTCAAATTTCAAATTCAAAATTCGAATTTTAAAATTCAAATTCAAATTTCAAAATTCAAATTTCAAATTTCAAATTTCAAATTTCAAATTCAAAATTCGAATTTCGAAATTCAAATTCTAAATTCAAATTTCAAAATTCAAATTTCAAATTCAAAATTCGAAATTCAAATATTTGATTATTAATTTAACTAATTAAATTAATTAGTAATGACTTGGACTATCCAAGCCCATTACTAAACTCCATGCACCACCCACCCATTTAGGTGGGCTTCCAAACAGCTTCTTGGGCTAATAACATTATTAGGCCCAATACCTTTAAAGCTAGTCCATCATGACTACAAGGTGTTAGTGTGTGACCCATTAGGTCCAACTTAGCTTCTGACATAACTGGGCTTGGGCCCAACAAGCCCACAACCCAATTAATGACAACACAGAGCACTAGCAATGCTTTGTTGCCTCAGAACTAGTCAGATTAATGACTTGATCAACCTATTGCACATATTCGGTTACCGTATGTATTTCCCTTCGTCTCGGTTATCTTCCCATTAACCTAGGGTAAGGAAATGTATCAACCCCTGCGGTTTAGGGTAAGCTTTATTCGAAATAGGGAATCTTCAATTTACTGACTCTAAAGGCAGATCATCTCATGATCTCTTTTACTATGCATAGATTCCCGAGTCCCTGTAAATGTCATCCCGATTTCTCCGGTTTACAGATAACCTAATCTCTCACAGAGATTTGACGAATTCCTTTAGCTTATTACCCTAGCCCTGTGCCCTTTAAGGACACGCCCAACAGTATACCTATGAGTCTCCATGTTTCAGTCAGACGAGGTATACAATCAAAACATGCCTTCAAGAACACAGTATAGGTAACAACTTCTGGTCTAAGGAAAGACATACCCAAACATAAAGAGATTACTCTAATGACACTATCTGTGAGATTTCCTCATAGAGTCTCTTCTTGGGTCTGTTCAGTGCGAGCTATACTCTTATAGATCCACCCACGACTTTAGCTAAGATATCTCCATATCTGCAGCTCATGAGGTCTTTACCTTGTATCCATATACAAGTAGATAAGTCGTACTAGTCTTTACTCGAGATCACTGATCCCCAAACTCAGTGTCTCTAGACTAGAAACATATAATTAGGAATAGACATGCAATATCCTTGAATCCTCATGATCGTGATCTCATCACAGATACTCAAGAGATACCTGTTCTATTCCAAGGGGTTTATCCAGTTCGTTCATATAATATTAATAGTAATATCGAGACACAATATGAAACTGAATAAATAGTGCTTTCATTTATTTGTGACAAACAAAGTTCTACATCTAGTGTCCTTTATTTAATCAAAAGATTGTCTCTAGGACACCCATATGCTAACATATAGAACGTACATCCTCTCTCTCTCTCTATATATATATATATATATATATATATAAATATATGGGGAGGTTATATTTATAAATTTTTTTGTTTACAAACTACATTATGTCTGACCGGTAATACACTCTTGAGTAGAGTATTATCAGTCAGACATAGTATAGTTTGTAAAAAAAGTTTGTCAATATAACCCTACTCTCTATATGTGTGTGTGTGTGTGTGCGCGCGCGTGTGCGTGTGTGTGTGTGTGTGTGTGTATGTGTGTGTGTGAAAAAGTGTTTCTACAGCCACTTTAGATAACATTATCTATAACTACCCTTTTTAATTAAGTCTGACTACTAAGACATAGTTATAATAATGAAGCTATTTTTTTTTGTTTTTTCCTCAGACAATGTCGGCTAAGGTGGCAGAGAGAGAAAATGCAATTTTTATGTCTTACTGGTCAGACTTAATTAAAAAATTGTAACTGTAGACAACCTTATCTAAAGTTGATGTAGAAATGTTTAACCCATATATATATATATATATATATATATATATATATATATAGAGAGAGAGAGAGATAGAAAATTGACACGCTCCTTATTTCCCAAAGCAAGAGGCATATGTAAGAACTCAAACCATTAAATTGAGATTTTAAAAATTTAATAATAATTAAATGAGAATTATTAGATGGAAAAATCTAATTATTTTAAATTAAGTCACCGGTTTGAGAAAAAATTTAAACAAAGTCATCTTGGGGAAAAAAATGCAGGCAGACAAATTACCTGGAAACATAGAAAATAGTAGTGACTATAATTCCACGAATTTTATGTAGTTAAATGACAAGAAAGATTGCATAAATTAATTAGCCCTTGAGTTAGAGGAAGGTGAGTTAAGTAGTAGGGAAAAAAGAGGTATTTACTCACTCAAGTGTTTTAACTTAGTAAACCAACCTAAAAACACTACCTCCTCCCCTCATTGACTCATTTCTTCATTTTCTAAATCCTAAGTCAGCAACCTTCCCTCTCCTTTGGTCGACCATGGCTGCCCTCTCCTAGGGTATCATCATCTTTCACCACCTTCCCATGAAACAAGCAAAAATCTTCACCATTCTTCACTCATCTTCAACCCTCCATGGAAGCAACTTAAAGCTTGAAGCTTAGAGGATAAAAAAACATAATCTTGGGTGATGCCATTTCTTTTTTGGGCAAGAAGGAAGCACTCCTCCACTGTGCTGAGCTTAAGTCATCTTCCCCAATGGTGTTGAAGCTTGTTGGTAAGGAAAAACTTTGCCTTTTCTTAGAAATTCATGAAAAGGACGTGAGTATGGAAAATTAGGAGTTCCATAGATTAAATGTTGTTTAGGGGTTAATAACATGTTGGGGGTATCGATTAAATGTTCATAGGAAATGCTTAAGAAGGCCTTTATGCAAGTAGAAGCTATTGTTTTGGCCTATGTCGATAAAGAATTTGAATCTTTTTCGAAAGGAATTCCAATCCATACTATTAAAATGCTGAATTTTATCTTCTTTTAAAGAGGAATTCAAATCCCTTTTGAAAGGATTCGTATCCAAGGGGTTTGAATCCTCATTGCTGTAGTGGAATGTAGCACAATAAAACGTGAATAACTAGAGTTACTGAGCTCCAAATTGTGAATAACTCGATTTACTGAGCTCCAAATTGAGTGAGATTTTGACCTATGTGAAGCTAACATGTAGGTCTATAATCCTATATAATCGTAGAGCCATTGGATAAGTGTGTCAATCGAAGTTTGAGTTTAGGGGGCGTTTGGTAGAAGAATTTTTTTTTTACCAGGGAAATACAATTACGGGAAAAATGGTGGGAAATATGGCAAAATGATTTTTCTGGAAAAGTTAAAAGTTTTTTGGTAGGCCGATGTTGCGAACTCGGCAAGTATACCGATTGTTCCAAGTAATAAAAGTGATAAATAGAGTATCGTCTCCACAGGGATTGTAGACCAAGTACTACAATAACCAGTCCCTTTAAGTCGAACGGATCAAGAGAGGTGGCAATTGTTGTTGATTTAAAATGAAAAGTAACTAAATGTAAATTGCATATTTTTGGTTTTCTGAAAATGGATGAACAAATCGTATCAAGTTAGGGTTTTGAAAAACAATTGTGAAAAGATTGCAGTAAGAGTACGAACACTTGTTTGATCCCCACCTTGTAATCTGAACGTAAATTTACATATGAATTACCCTTTGACCAAACGATTCATCATCTTTTATTTAATCGGTTAAACCCTAATTCCTTAGGGATCTTAACCTTATTAACCTTATTAGAACCCTAATTCCTTAGAGATTCCTTTTCAGGTTAATCATGCAATTCGGTGAATCTTTCACGTTTGCAGTTCATGTAGCCTATCCCTAGTGCCTACATGAACAACTATTTTCCTCCTGTTCGGGAATTAGGATCCCAATATTCCTATTGTGAATCCTAACCCTAGTGATCTGTTAGAATGATCAGATCTAAAAGAACAATGAGATGAAGAGCGAAGGAATATAGATGCAGAAAGATAAACATATATAAATCAGATCCAAACTACAAGGGGTTCACATTTAGGGTTGTGACCCTTACCACAATACTAAGATCTAGCCAACCATATTCATGGCTGATCTCAAATAAAATCCAACAAGAAAGTAAATTACAGAATGAATGAAGAAAGAACGAAGAACAGCTTCTTCTTCACAGTGACAGCCTCTTCTAGGTCAAGAACCAGTGTCCTCTTTTCAGAAACACACTCCTCTATTTATAAGAAAACCTTTCCTTTTATTCCAATTTTGCTCCTTGACAGCACGGTTGTGGCTTCCACAACTGACGCTATGAGCGTCAGTTCCACGCTATAAGCGTGGATGCCTCTGACTTTCCACGCTTTCAGCGTCAATCTCACGCTGTGAGCGTGGATACTTCTGATCCTTCACGCCATGAGCGTCATTCCCACGCTGTGAGCGTGGGTCTTACTGTATTCCCACGCTATCAGCGTCATTTCCACACTGTGAGCGTGGGTCTTCACTTTGGCCAATCCTCATTTTCCTTCTAGATTTGTTTGTTTTTCCTGCAAATGAGCATAGAATCAGTTAAACACTCTTGAATTTGGAATTTAAGGATTACAATAAGAATTGTTGCGTTTTTAATGAGGAATAGTTCATTATTTTTCTCTTTTTGGCTTGAATTTACTTATGTGCTGATGGCACATCAAACAATTCCCAGATTTGAACGTTGCTGTCCCCAGCAATGTAATGAATCAAAAGAAAAGAAAGATGAATTCTGCAAAGAGACATCTGAACATATATATTTTAAGAATCTTAAATTGTTGTGCATGTATAACTTCATGGCAAAGGTTCACAATAATACTCTTCAGTTTCATCAAGAATTTGAATCCCAGCTTGAATGTTCCTCACTAGACATGCATATTCTCATCACTCAGTGTTTGAGGGTTCTGCACTCATTCCACCAATGTAGCAGTAATCTACGAGTTTGAACATATTCTCCAGTTCCTAAAAATAAGGAATCCATTTGCCATGCATCTACTGATCAAAAGGTCTTTAATAGGTTACAACTTGGCCTGGTTTGAGGTAGGAGTTTTTGGGGAAGTGACTAATTTTTACTGTATATGAGATTGAAACACTACTCTTTGTTCATGCTCAGATACAATTTCACTTAGTCCTTCCCTTTCTATTCATATTTTTCTTTTTCTTCTTTCTTCCTGACCTTTACATGCTTTTTTCGTTGCCATGCAATTTTTCATTTTGTTCTTTTTCTCTTTGGTCTCAGCTTTTGTTTTTGCCATCACTTTAACTTCTGTGAACTTTTTCCTTGAATTTTCTATAATCAGTGCTTCAATCTCATTCAAGGTATGTCAAATAAGAAAAGAAGTCAAGTGTCTTATGGTTGAATTTAATAAGAAACAACAAGCTAAGGCTCAAATGGGCTAGCAATGGAAATTTCTCAGGACAGCTATTTGGCCAAGTAGTTAACAAGAGAGAATTGCCTTTATCATATCAGTCATGCATGCAAGCTAGAGAAACAATTCAAATTCAAGAAACCACTACAATGAGGCTCTCTAATTTCTGTTTTCAGCTCAATCTTCTCTGCTGTTTCTCAAACCAGGATCTAACTTCCAGAATTCACATCAGGCATTATTTTAGAAAGATTCAACACAGGGTAGCTATACAGACAAGCAGACATCATTCTCAAATTATATGCACAAATGAATATTCACAAATATCATACTTTTGATGACTCATTCCAAATTAAGACTTAAAGCAACATGTCAAACCTGAGATTGCTTGCTCTGGATTTCAAGTTTTTTTTTTTTTAGATGCAGAAATAAATCGAAATAAAAAAACTAAATAATAATAACAAAACAGTAAAAGTTTAAAAGTCTCCCCTTTTTTTTCAAATTAATCTCTGTTTCCTTTCTGTTGTGTTCCACATTTAGCATGTCTCGCATATACAGCATGCGACCCAATTCCCAGATTTAGAATATTGTTGTTCTCAGCAATAAACTATTTAGGCAAAGAATCTCATTCTGTCAAATGGAACATGCACACATTTGTTAATCAATCAAAACAGATATTTAACAGAAAGTACTGCATAAAAGGGAAAACTCTTCCACAATACTGTCTTCAAAAACTTAAAACAAAATAATCAAAATAACTCTGAAAAGTGTTTTGTGGTGCTGAAAGAAAGAGGATCGTCAGTAATCCTCCATTGCATCATCATCAGCTGGGGGTGAAGAGTGTGGAGGCTGTGATCTGAAACTAGTAGTGTCAATCCCACGATCACTACATAATCTCTCTATCATGCCCCGGATAAGCCTCTGCTCGATCGTCACGTCTTGCATCTGACGATCCAATCTCTGAAGTAGGAGCATTTCTGCAGAAGGTGCTGCTGCTGGTGCTGGAGCTGGTGGTGGTACTGGGTGTGGTTCACCTAAAACACAAGACGCCTTCCAGATGGCGTGACGGCTGGACTCTGCCTTTATTGCATTGAAATTTGCTTGTGTAAGCTCCTTTTTAATTTTGACATCACTGGGCTCATCATCATGAATTTCCACTCCAGCTGCCAAGCAAAGCTGCTCTATCAAGGAGCTGTGGGCTAAATGGATCTCAGCCTTCTTCTGGGTGATGATATAGACAATCCTTTCGGACAGCAGAGCAGCAATATCCAAATTCTCCTCACCCATAAGGGTATACAGTAGTACTGCTCTTTCAACATTTACATCACTCATGTTTGTAGATGCTATGACTGTGGAGTTTATAAATGTATGCCAGAACATTGCTTCAGGATTTAGATCTATCCTTTCCAATTTCTCAGGTACCCCTGGATGTCCACTTTTTGGTTTCCATGTGGCATGAGGATGAGTGATTGCACTTTTTATTCTCTCAGCAATATCTGGCATATCCTCCCAATAGAGTCATGTTTCATCAGAAGGTTGCATTCTGTTGTATATGTGAGCAAAATAGCAATCCTTGTTACAGTCATAAGTGGTGCCCAGAAATCTCTCTATTATTTCAGAAGAGAAAGAAATCTCGTGTCCACGCACCCAACTCTTCCTTATTGCATTCACAGTCTCTAGATCAGCATTTGCACAAAATTCTTTGAGAATTGTGCTTGAACTCGGACCAACAAATCGTATCAATTTATTCCATCTTCTCCTTTCAGCTGTTGTCCTTACCGGACAATCACTATCCATAAAAGCACTGATCTGCCTTTCAGAAATGATCTTTTTAGGGGCAAACCATTGATAGTACCGGTCTTGAGCCTCAGGGGACAAGAACCTAGTACTATCAAAAACAGATGAAGAAGAGGTCCGAGGCCTCTTTGTGCCAGCAGCACTACTGTCGCCCGTTTTCTTCCCTGGGCCAGTCCCTTTTGTGGTCTTTTTGACTTGCTTACCCTGCACTCAGAAAAGTTTCCAACACAATAGAATTCATGCATATCAGTGTTAATATCAACAGTGAAAATATGCAATGAATTCCCATATTTATTTCACACAGTAGGCCCTTTGTTTTGTGCATGATAAGCATGGTGATTCAATATCAGAACTGCAAGAAACTTTCATATGCTTACTCAAGAAACCATAAGCAATTATCAGTGTAACTAGCAGTCGTTATCAATTCCTTATAGACATATCGACACATTATCCACAGCAAATGTGTCAAACATCAAGTCACAATTTATCTCATTCATCATGCATAGTTGACCAAATATTCAGCAAAGCATTGGATGGTCTGATAACATAGAAACAAACATTCAATCATTTGAATCTACATCATCACACTTATCAGACATCAAAAATCATCTTTAACCCTAAGTTATCCATGATAGGAATAACATCAAACACATGGTATGCACAAATATTTAGAACAACCAAAATCCTCAAGTCACACCAGATTTTTCCAAACATTCTTATGACCATGGAATTTGAAAACAAGGCAGCATGAATCATATTAGATTTTACCTTTTCTCCAGCCATTTGAGTTAAAAAGATCAAGGATGGAAATCCCTATTTAGAGAACAAAAACCCACGACCTGCACAGTAATGGTGATGCACGGTGGTGTTGTTGGCGGTACACAGTGGTGCCTTGGTGGTGCTAGGGTTCACGGTGGTGATGGAAGAAAGAAGAGAAAGATGAGTGAAGAAAGTGGTGATGTGTGGTGGTGAGGGGAAGAGAAGAGAGGGAGAGGAAGGAAAAGAGAATAGAAGAAGAAAAAGTAAGAGGGTGGCGGCTGAGGGAAAAGGGGAGGGATGAGAGTGGTGTGTGAGAGTGTTTTAGAGTTTTTATTTAAAAACCCATTTTTCAAATCCACGCTCATAGCATCAATCCCACGCTGTGAGCGTGGGTCTTTCTGAGTGACCATGCTTGAAGCGTGAATCTCACGCTGTCAGCGTGAAGGTTGTTGGTTGCTGACGCTGTCAGCGTGGAATTCACGCTGATGGCGTGGAACCCACTTTAACATTTTCACGCGATCAGCGTGAGTCTCACGCCATCAGCGTGAAAGCTTCTGTCTTCTCACGCTACAAGCGTGAATTTGACGCTGAGAGCGTCATAATTTTTTATTTTTATTTTTATTTTTTTTACAGCAACCTAAATATGAAAATGATTAAACATAAATTGTTCCTACTTGGTTGCCTCCCAATGAGCGCTTGTTTAACGTCACGAGCCTGACAGGAATCATTTAAGACTCGGGTGAAGACAAAGGGACAGAAATGGTGTCCCTATAGATATCTCCACCATGATAGACCTTCAACCGACACCCATTGACCTTGAAAGGTCTCTCAGTATCAAGAGGGGAAATCTCAACTGTCCCATATGGAAATACCTTTTTAACAACAAAAGGACCAGACCAACGAGACTTCAACTTACCTGGAAACAACCTCAGTCGAGAGTTGTATAACAGTACCTGTTGTCCTGGCTCAAACTCCTTTGGCTGAATCCTTCTGTCATGCCATTTCTTTGTCTTTTCTTTATAAATTCTGGCATTCTCATAAGCTGCCAGCCTGAACTCATCCAACTCGTTCAATTGCAGCAATCTCTTAGCATTAGCTTTTGATGGTTCAAAATTTAAAAATTTAATTGCCCATAAAGCCCTATGCTCTAATTCTACGGGAAGATGACAGGACTTACCATATACCAATTGGAATGGTGACATACCTATTGGTGTTTTGAATGCAGTCCTATATGCCCAAAGTGCATCATCCAGTTTTTTAACCCAATCCTTTCTTGAGTTACTCACTGTCTTTTCTAGAATCCTCTTCAGCTCTCTATTGGAGATTTCAACTTGTCCGCTGGTCTGAGGATGGTATGGTGTTGCCACCTTGTGAGTAACACCATACTTTGTAAGCAAACTTTCAAATTGCTTATTGCAGAAATGGGTTCCTCCATCACTAATGATTGCACGAGGAACCCCGAAGCGGGTGAAAATATTCTTTCTTAAGAAAGAAACTACCACCTTTGCATCATTTGTGGGTGATGCAACTGCTTCTACCCACTTGGACACATAGTCCACAGCCACCAAAATGTACTGATTTGAGTATGACTTAGGGAATGGTCCCATGAAGTCAATTCCCCAAACATCAAAAAGCTCTACTTCCAGTATACAGTTGAGGGGCATCTCATCCTTTCGTGAAATGTTTCCCGTTCTCTGACACTTATCACACTTCTCCACAAAGTTCCGTGCATCTTTAAAGATTGTTGGCCAATAATAGCCACTCTGCAATACTTTTTGCACGGTCCGGTTAGTTCCAAAATGACCTCCGTAATCAGATGCGTGGCAATGCCATAGAATATCTGGTATCTCGAATTCAGCTACACACCTGCGAATAATACCATCAGCACATTGAAAATATAAAAATGGATTATCCCAATGGTACCTCCTTGCATCATGTAGGAACTTTTTCTTTTGTTGCCAAGTCAGATCATCTGGAATTGAACCAGCAGCTTTGTAGTTTGCAAAATTTGCAAACCATGGATGCATTATTATTGCCATCACTTGTTCATCAGGGAAGAACTCATTAACCTCAATTTCAGGTCCTTCTTGTAGTTGCTTATTTTGAATCCTTGACAAATGATCAGCAACTTTATTCTCCACTCCTGTTTTATCCCTGATTTCCAAATCAAACTCCTGAAACAAAAGCATCCAACGCAGCAATCTTGGCTTTGCATCTTGCTTGCTCATTAAATACTTAATAGCAGCATGGTCAGTAAATACAATAACTTTAGAGCCTATCAAGTAAGATCTAAATTTATCCAATGCATAAACTACTGCAAGCATTTCTTTTTCAGTAGTGGCATAATTTGCTTGTGCCTCATTAAAGACTTTGCTTGCATAGTAAATAACATGTAACAATTTATTCTTACGCTGACCAAGGACTGCACCCATGGCGTATGCGCTCGCATCACACATGAGTTCAAAAGGAAGGCTCCAATCTGGTGCTATCAGAACAGGTGCTGTGGTTAACTTTTCTTTCAACACATTAAATGCATTGAGACAAGCTTCATCAAACATAAACTCTTTGTCTTTCACCAACAGTTGGCTAAGAGGCTTTGCAATTTTCGAAAAATCCTTAATGAATCTTCGATAAAATCCTACATGACCTAAAAAACTTCGCACACCATTAATATTAACGGGAGGGGGAAGTTTCTCAATAAGCATCAACTTAGCCTTATCAACTTCAATGCCTTGTTTGGAAATCTTATGGCCCAATACTATGCCATCTTGTACCATAAAATGGCACTTTTCCCAATTAAGCACTAAATTGGTTTCCTGACATCGCTTCAAAACCTTAGCTAAATTAACTAAGCATGAATCAAAGCAGGATCCAAACACAGAAAAGTCATCCATGAAAACCTCCAAATATTTTTCTACCATATCAGAAAAGATAGAAAGCATACACCTTTGGAATGTCGCGGGTGCATTGCAGAGGCCAAATGGCATCCTTCTGTAAGCAAAAACTCCAAATGGGCATGTGAAGGCTGTCTTTTCCTGATCCTCTGGTGCTACTGGAATTTGATTGTAGCCAGAATATCCATCCAAGAAGCAATAGAAAGCATGACCAGCTAGCCTTTCCAGCATTTGATCAATAAATGGAAGAGGAAAATGATCTTTCCTGGTGGCTGAATTTAGCCTCCTATAATCAACACAACACACATCCTCCAACCTTTTTTGTGATAGACTTACCCATCCTGTCAGAAATGGGGTAAATCATTCAGCATCCATGAGTTTGATCACCTCCTTTTTTCTTTCATTGTTGGGTTTAATCTTCTCTGAGGCTGCCTCACTGGTTTGATATTATCTTCCATCAAGATCTTGTGAGTACAGAAAGTAAGGATTAATTCCCTTCAGATGTCATTGTGGTCGGATGAGCTCTTCATTGCTTTGAACACATTGATTGTGACTGTCTCATCATTCATACGTAACTCGAGCTTCCCTTGCTCAACATCAATCATAGCTCTAGCTGTAGCTAAAAATGGCCTTTGTTGCGAACTCGGCAAGTATACCGATCGTTCCAAGTAATAAAAGTGATGAAGTAGAGTATCGTCTCCACAGGGATTGTAGACCAAGTACTATAATAACCAGTCCCCTTAAGTTGAATGGATCAAAAGAGGGTAGCAATAGTTGTTGGTTTAAAAACAAAAAGTAAATTAAAAAGTAAATTGCGTATTTTTAGGGTTTTCTTAAGAAAGAGATGAAGAGAGATTGAATTATAAGAGATTGTGAAAAACAATTGTGAAAAGATTGCAGTAAGAGTACGAACACCTGTCTGATCCCCACCTTGTAATCTGAATATAAGTTTACAAATGAATTACTCTTTTGATCAAACGATTCACCATCTTTTATTTAATTGGTTAAGCCCTAATCCCTTAGTGATCTTAACCTTATTAACCCTATTAGAACCCTAATCCCTTAGTGATTCCTTTTCAGGTTAATCATGCAATTCGGTGAATCTTTCGCGTTTGCGGTTCATGTAGCCTATCCCTAGTGCGTACATGAACAGCTATTTATCCTGTTTGAGGTGTC